>JAODAL010040576.1:0-36760 GCA_025379985.1 Phyllomedusa bahiana
TTTTTTTTACGCCCCCCAACAGAGAATAAATTAATTAATCTTCGCTTGTGAATTATGCTACAGGAAAATTGTATTTTTTGGCGGTGAAAAAGACGGTTTATTTTTGTCACCACAGCAGTAAAAACAACGTTTAAATTTAAAACCCCTGGATGAAATTGCGCAAAAGAATTGAGCAGCCCAAACTACTAGCTTTGTAGCTGTTACAAATGGCGTATTTTTACGCTACAAACAAGAGAAAAAATTGCAATTAACTCTGCTTGTGAATTATGCTACAGGAAGTTGTTTTTTTTTGGCGGTGAAAAAAGATAGTTTATTTTTGTCACCACAGCAGAAAAACAACGCGTAATTAACCCGGATGTAAATTGCGTAAAATAATTGAGCAGCCACAAACTTCTAGCTTTGTAGCGTGTTACAATGGCTTTATTTTTTACGTACACAACAAGAGAAAAAATTGTAATTAACCTTCGCTTGTGAATTTTTGCTTACAGGAAAATTTTTTTTTTGGGGCGGGTGAAAAAGACGGTTTCTTGGAGTCACCACAGCAGAAAAACAACGCTTTTTAACCCCTGGATGTAAATTGTGCAAAGAATTGAGCACCCACAAATGAAGTGGTATTTGTATTGTAAAAAGCATTCTTTAAATGAATACAACAGGAACTGGCTTAGATCCCCCTTGGATATTTCAATGTGCTGTGAGCAGATAGCATTAAAATGTATATGCAGCTGCAGTGGAAGACACTGACTTCAGATCCAATACCCCAAAAAATCAGAATTAGACCATTAAGAGAAGCAGTCTCTGAGGACAAGCTGAGACACCCCACAAAAAATCGCTGTATAAAAATCAGTTCTTCAGTAAGAGCTTTCACAATCAGCCGCAGTTAGCACCTTCCTGATAAAGTACATTGTGAGGAGTGTGAGCTCCAGCGTCCGCCCCGGACTTTATATAGTGCGGGTGACGTCACAGAATCCCGCCGGTCTCTGACTGGCTTATCTCTGCATCATGTTATGCAGGCTATGCCCTTCTTCCTCCAGAGTTCTTTGCCCCATGTAACGCCCACGTGCTCGCAGCCTTTTTATCAATGAAAAGCACACTTCGTTCACCCGAAAGTCCCCAAACTTCGGGCTTCGTTCAGAACTGAAGTTTTCCTGAAATTCTTAAACCGAATTCCACATCGTTAGAATCAATTCGCCCATCTCTAGTTGTGACCAATGTCTTCCTGTGACTGGCAACCATTTGAAGTTTAGCTAATAGAAAGAAGAAAGAGAGACGTGCACCTACAACGTATACCAACAGACAGGTACATGTTAAAAGGGAATTTGTTCCAGACAGTAGTGTCGCTTTTTAAGAAGTAACAACTTTTTAATGAATGAGAGACACCCAGTTTACTAAATTGTCATATCCCTTTTGTGATAGACAACATTCATGGACCAAACTGTTGGCAGAAGATACCGTCAAGCATATATGCCAACTGTTCCAGAATGTCTGGAAGACTTCTGGGAAGAAGGAGGCCTCCTGGGCTTTTGGAAGTTATGGCAAAACTTCTGGGCAGCACTTGGATATCACTGCCTGAAAAGCTGGGCCTGTACATTTCTTAGCTGTAATATACAGTTGTTCTGTGGCTGCCTTTGGCCAGAAACAGAGCTAGTTTTTCATCTTGCCCCATTGAACCCTTGGATGCCATGAAAAATGTGTCTTTGGGGTTTGAAGAAGAAAGGGCCCTACCTTTTGTTTAACCCTTGGCCCCCTTTTTTGGGTTTTTGCCCATGTAAAAAGGTCCCTTACAGTTTGGATCTAAATAGTTTTTCCTATAACAGGCAAAATTACATTGCAATAAAATTTAACTTATTGAAATTTATTATTAATCCTTAACAACTGAAAACTTTTTTTTGGGGGGGTTCGCGCTTTTTTTTTTTCCTTCCCTCCCTTTCCCAAAGAGCCGTGAAAAAAAAAAAAACAATTGGGGCCCAAATTTTGCGGGGGGTTTTGCTTTTTAAAGCATTCACTTTTTGGTAAAAATTTGTGCATTCTATGTATTCTGAAGTTGATACATTTTCCCAAGAAAAATTATCAAATATGGGGGGGGTTTTTGTTATATTTTATTTACTGTAAAAAAACCCAAAAAAATTTTAAAATTTTAAAATTTTCGCTGCAGGGGCCATCTTCTGCGAATAATAATTTTTTATTTGTATTCCACCTTTTGGCCCTCAGTGGGGAAATTCCCCTTTTTGCTGGGGTGAAGTTTTACTTTTTATTGGCCCTTTTTTGGGGGATAGGGGGAAAATTTTTTTGGAAAACCCCATTTTTTATTTTTAAATTTTGGGGGATGGGGAAATGACCAAAAAAGCACAATTTTGGTGCTTGAATTTTTTTTTCTTCTATGATGTTAAATGTTGGGGAAAAAAATTATTTTTATATGTTAAGGGATCGGTTTTTAAAGGGGTGCTGAAAATCCCCAAAGTATGTTTACTTTTTTTTATTTTTTTTTTTGTTTTTTTTAAAATTAAAAAAAAAAGGGTTTTTTTGAACTTTTACCCCCTTTAAAGGGGACCATAAACCCATTAAAAACCTACGTTCCCCAGGGGTCGTTAAAAATTTTTGGCTTTGTAGCGGAATCGTGACGTGAAACAGCCAGTGGGTAAAACAGTTGTTTAACCCTGCACCCTAAAAAAAAAACCCCCCCGGTTACAGTGCTGGATGGAGTGGTCCATACCAAAACTGTTTAAACCTTTTGACGCGGGCATCAAATAAATGGGAAATGGTGTTGGCAAAATGTTTTGACTCCGAGGAAATCGAAAAGGTAAAATTTTTGCTTAACATGGCAGCTGAAAGCCTTGAGGAGGCTTCCATCGTCGTCATGCTTTTTGTTTCATTACTCCCTGCCCCAAGCAGGAAGTATTGAAACTGCCATCTTTGTACACCCTAATGCATTGTCTGTACAATATGTTAAAAGTGTTAAAAAAAAAATAAACCCCTTTCCCCCTTTTTCCCAAAAAAAAAAAAAAAATTGGGGGTATGGGCCAAAATTCTGAAAAAAATTTTCCAATCTATTAAAAATAATATCGTTTATCACCCCTTAAAAATTGAAATAAAATGGATCAAAAAGTCCCCCATGTTTCCAGTTTGGGTTTAATAAAAAAAAGTAAATTCGGTTGAAAAAAAATAAAAACTTTTTAAAAAAGTCTGTGGGAAAATTAGTACAAAGTAGTTATTGGTCGGGGAAAATGGGGGCTTTGGTGCAAATTTAAAAAATTAAAATATTTGGTTTTTTTTTAAAGGGGTACCAAAAATTTAAAAAGAAAACCCTTCCCTGTTTGGTTTTGCTGGAAATTCATTTGTTTTTGAAAAAATTACAAAATGACTTTAATTTTAGAAAAAAAAATTAAATTGTTTTTAAAAAAACCCTCCCAAAACAGGGCCCGCACGTCTTTTTTTTTAAACATTTTGTCCATTTAAAATTTTTTTTTTGCGGCTTCCTTGTATTTTCCCAAATGGTATAGTGTTTAAAGTGAATGATCCCTTTAAAAAGTCCCTTTTGTCCTCAAAGTAAAATCCCTAAATTTAAACTATGTAGAAAGAAAAAAAAAAAGTTATGGTTCTTGTTAGTCAAGGAGGAAAAAAAAAATAACATGTAACCAAAAAAAACCAAAAGGGCCTTTAATGGTTAAATATTTTTTTTTTATTTTTTTTTAAAAATTTTTTTTTCATTTTTTTCTTTGAAAGTAAAAAAAGGTGGCGGTTTTACTATTTCCTATTTGGGGGGAAGCCCCCAATGTTGTGATCAAAATTTCAAAATGATTTTTGATTTAAATTTGTTAAACAGCAAAAGGGTTGAACCACCCCTTTTTTGGGTTGTTAAACGGGGGTTGTTTAGCTGCAATTTGCAGGGTCTAACGGGTTTTTTTTTTTGTGGGCAAATGTTTTTTTAATAAATTTAGGTTTTTAGCTTAGTTTCATTTTTTTTGGGGGTCTTTTTTGCAACATTTTATTTTTTTTTTGCTATTCCCAAAAAGTAAATTTTTTACCTTTTTAAACCCGATTTTTACCCTTACTTAAACCCGTCTTGGCACAAGTACAAAAAGGGCGCTTCCCCAAATAACCCTGGGCACACTAGGCAGTTGCCTATGGATCTTTTGAGCCACCCCCAAACCCCCTGCTTATCTTTCACAAAGCCAGAATTTAACCCCTTGTTTTTTTTCACGTAGGCTTGGGTTTCAAAATTTTATGAGATATTTTTGGGAAATTTTTTTTTACCCTTTTAATTTGGGTTTGAACCAGAAAATTTTTAATGGTTTTTTGACCCAAAGGTTTTAATTTAAACCCCCTGTATGGGGTTATTTCTCTGTTTTTATAAATAAAATTGGGCGGGGGCAGTGTACAGGATATATTGGGGGTATGGGGAGTATCTCTGTAGGGGTAACTTGGCAAATGGGGTTGTTCCCAAAGGGGAAAGGATGGGGAGTGTTTTCATGGCTACAACTGAACCCAGTAAAGGCCCCATTTTACCCTCGTGATAAAAATTTTTAGCTTTGACCCCCCCCCCAATAGACAAAGGCCCATTTTATAGGGCCCTGGACCCTTCTTTTTAACAACCAAATTGTTACTTTGGGATAACGGATGCCCAAAAGGGGTTTTGGGGGGGTTTTTCCCCGGGGGAAATTTATTTCTACTTCAAGGAGTTGTCCAGTGGAAGAAAATTGATTTGAAATAGGACTAGCTGCCAAAAAAAAGAAAAGTAAGTTATTTTAATACCTTTAACCCCCCCCGCTGCCACTTCAGAACTCCTCTTCACTTCCAGGGTTTTTGGTCCCCAAAAAAAAAAGGAAGGGGGCTTTTTTTTCATTCCCCTCACTTTTGGAGAAAAAAGCGGCCAAAACTTATTTTTCTGCTGATTGGGCTGTATGAGGGTTTTTAGTTTGCAGGATAAATGTACATTTCTTTGGTGCAATTATGGGGTACTTTAGAGTTTTTGTTAATTTTTTATTTTTTTTTTGGAGATTCCCTGTAAAGTTTTTTAAAAAAACTTAATAAGTTATGTTTGGAGAAATTTCGACATTTTGATAAACCCATTTTGTTTACCCTTTTTTTTTTTTTAAAATACTATTTTAACAAAAAAATTAATTTAAAATAATAAATTGCAAAAATTTTCCCGGGTGGTTAGGGGAGAAGAAGTTCCCTTCCTCTGTCACTTCTTTAAAGCTTTTGTGTGTACCGGAGGGGGTTTTTTAAAAATACACTACTAAAGGAAATTTTAATTTAAAATTTGTAATAATTGCAATATTAGTCTGTATTTTTAAATTTTACTGAAGAATACTCTTGAAAAAATTTTTGGGCCTTTTACCTTTTAACCCATATATTTAGCTAACAGATTTTTCACCTGTCTTTGAATATGTCTAGTCAGGTTTTTTTTGAAAAATTTTTGGGAAAACCCGTTGGGTAAAAAACCCCAACGGGAACCTTTTTCCTTTTACAAAAAAATAGAGTGGGGTAGGGGGTAGTTTTTAAAGTTAGGTAAAAATTTTAAAGTTCTGGGGCTTTTCCCCCTTTTGGGTTATCCAAAAGTTTTTCTCCCAAAACTTTATTATCTACAAACAGTCAGAGGTGACTCATCATTTCCATTTGGCTTTTGGGGGTTTTGCTGTCTATGGGTTCGGATGTAGGCTTTTAAACCCCTTTTCCCCTGGCCCCATA
Source organism: Phyllomedusa bahiana (assembly GCA_025379985.1). Classification (NCBI taxonomy): domain Eukaryota; kingdom Metazoa; phylum Chordata; class Amphibia; order Anura; family Hylidae; genus Phyllomedusa; species Phyllomedusa bahiana. The sequence continues at coordinate 5,689 of JAODAL010040576.1, forward strand.
TTAAATGGATCAAAAAAGAGGAAAATGTAAATCTTGAAGGATTCCGTTTGGGCTTTTGCAAGATACTAGGTGTATCCCAAGGGCAAACGGTTGGAAAAGGGTTCATGCAAGGGGGCTTATTTTGGAACATGTTTGCATTAATCTACTGATTGGCCTTTGGGGTAAAAGGTTGTTTATGTTAAAAATTTAAGGGAACCCATCCTTTTGTGTAAAATCTTGCTATGGGGGAAATTTTAAAGGGAAGGCCTAAGTGGCAAAAAGGAAATTTTACCCTTAGCCCCCTTTTTTTCCTGCCCTGCTTTTCTTTCACCGAAAAACCAAAGGGGACCCCACCCCACATCCCCCCCGCGGGGGTTGAGGGAAGACCCCTTTTCAGAGTTTTTGCCCAGGAGAACGAAAAAAACCCTCATCTCCATTGTGCAGGGCCTCCTTTTTCCCCTGGTGCTGGGGATTTGGAGGGGCATGAGAGGAAAAGGGGGAGCTTTTTTTTGTGTTTTGCCACTGTGGGCGAGGAGTGGGCCCCCCATTTCCCTCTGTGGGGCACAAATCTTTGGCCCTTTTTGACCCCCACCCTTAGCAGGTTTAAAAAACCCCAAAACTTGGAGCTTCAATCCCGCTACTAAACCTACAGTAAAGGGGGAAATGTTAAAATCATTTCAGGGGTCAAATTTGGGTTTTTCAGTGACCCTTTGCAATACCCGCTGCCCTCTTCGGGTATGGGCCCGAGCCTAATCTACAGATGCACATTTTTTTTTAGGGAATTTTTTAAGAGAATTTTACACATTGAAAACTATTATAAAACCCGCAACTAGATCCCTTTTTCCCTCTTGAGTTTTCATGTTTTGGGGTAAAAGCAAAATTTTTTTATACTCCACCCCGTAGAAAAAACATTTGTTTGTCCCCATAGGCATTAAGGAAAAAACAGTTGAAAACAGTTTTTTGGGCCCCAAATTTGAGAAAGGGTTTTCTATTTCCACTTTGATTTTTTGTTTTCCTTATTTCTTTTTTTCTTGCTAAATTTTTAGCTTGTAATTTTTATCACGCTTTTAAAAAATCAAAAGGGTTGGCCCCGATATTGTTTAATTTTCCTGTATTGTTCTTTTCCTTTCTGATCTATAAAAGTTTTAAATTAAAACCCCCATTTAAAAAAAGGTTTATGATTTGCCTAAACTCAGATCCCCGATACAAAGAAAAGGATTGTCCCCCTTCAATAATACAAATTTTTTAATCATAGTGATTATATGGAGCCATGTTTGGGGAATGACGACAAAGTATTTTTCTTTTTATGTTGTAATTTTTTTTAAAAAACTCTGAAAAAATCAAAGGGGGGTTGCATTTCCCCAGTGCTTTTTTTTTTTTTGTCTATGGAGGTGAAAAAAAATGAAAAAAAAAAAAAAAAAAAACAAAAAAAAAAAAACCAAAAAAATTAAACCCTAGCAATGAATTGGGGTTTTAAACTTATATATGTTAAATTTTTCAGTGCAGGGGGAGTTTTTTTAAAAAAAAAATCCCGTTGGAAATGCCCTGTTTTTAGTGAACTGTTAAAAGCCAAAAGGGTCAAAGGGTTTTTGTTTTTTAAACCTAAAAGGGGAAATAATGTAATTTTTTGGTTTTTACAATTTAAATTTTTTATTTAGGGTTTCATATGTATTAAATATTAACATTGTTTTCCCATCAGTTAAAAATATTACTTTTTACAAAAAATTTTTTATTTTTTTATAATTTTAAAAAGGGAGTTTTTTACCTGTACATTTTTAAACCAAATGTAGGGGGATGGGGCAAAACAGGAGGAAAAAAAACATTCCCTCATTCTTTTTTAATTTTTACAGAAAAAAAACAACATTTAAAAGTTTTGCCAAAGGAAAAGGTAAAGGGGCTATCTGACCCGCAAACCCAAAAAGACCAATTTTAGAAAAATATAGGAAGCAGGCAGGGGGGCTTTTTCCCAACCGAAACTCATCTATTAAACAAAAATTTTTTTTGGTTTTAAGAAACCCAAAATTGGAGAAAAAAGAAGTAAAAAAAACGATTGGGTCATTTTTGCAGCCTGTAATTTTTTTAAAAGAAAGTTTTTGTTAAATACCCTTAAAACCCCCTTTAAAGGACCTTTTGGGGGTAAAGGAAAGTCCCCGGGCCCCTAAGGGGGGTTTGGAGGGGGGGTCGCTCCCCCCCCCCCCCCCCCCCCCCGCACAGCCCCTGGGTGTTTGCGGGCTGATCGCAAACTAACACCCCCTCAGTTTAAAAGCGCCGGGTGGGTGGCTCCCCCCAAAAAGGGGCTGTTTAAACCATCAGACAACCCCAAACAAAAATGGGCCGGGCCGGCGTTTGAATTAACGGCCCCATCGGTGCCCCCGCCCCGGGTCCCTTCCCGGGCATCGGCATCAAACGCCCTTTTCGGCATTTTTGCTGCGCCGAAACCCCCATGAACCCGGGGGGCCAAAAGGGGGTGGGGGAGCCGTGAAGGCTCCCGTTTACTTACTCGGCCCGGGTTTTCCCCAATTCCCTCCCTTTGCAGGGAAGGGGGTGAAACCGCCAAAACCCTTTTTACACCCTTAAAAGGGATTGCCTTTTGCCAATGCATTTAGGGTTTTATTAACAATCGTGGGCCAAACCCAGTGGTTAAGTAAAATAGGTGGCCTCCCCATGGTTAAAAGTTTAAAAAAAATTTTAAAAAATAAAGTTTTAAAAATACCAAAAAAAAAAATAAATTAAAAAGTTCCAAAAAACAAAACCCCCCCCGCCCCAAAACTTACAAAGGTTTAAAAACATTAAAATTAAAAAAATAAAAAATTACCAAATTTGGGTTTTTCGCCGCCGTCCGGGGAAAAAATAAAACGATCTATAAAAAAATATAAAATCATTTATCTCGTACGCTGAAACCCCCAAAAGAAGAAAAAAAATTCCAAAAAGCCAAAAAATTTCCGGTTTTTTTGGTAAATTTTTTGGGAAACAAAAAATGGAAAAAAAAGGGTCCAAAAAAAGTCGCATGCCCTTCCAAACTGCTAGCGGGTAAAAAAATTTCACTTCAGCCCGCAAAAAATGCCCCTCACTGAAAGTTTCCCTAGGGTTTTTTAGTACAAAAAAAAATTATTGGTCGCCCAAAATGGCGCCGTTTGGGGGAAATTTAAAAAATTTGAAAATGTTTGGAATTTTTTTTAACCCGGGACCCAAAAAATAACGGGAAAACCCCACAGGGTTTGGTATTGCGGGCGTTTTTTAAAAACCTGTAGAAAAACGATTTAAACCCCAAATTTATTTTTCCGAAAATTGAACGCCCGGTTTTTTTTTAAAAACAAAAACCCCCCCCAAACTGGGCCCAAAAAAACATTTTTTTTTTACAAATTTTTTCCCCCTTTTATTTTTTTGGGGGTTTCGAGGGTTAAATTTTATAGTTTTAGTGAATAAACCCCCCCCATTTAGAAAGAAAAATATTTTTTTCCCGCAAATTAAAAAACCCTCAAAGTTTTCTATTTTAGGGGGAAAAAAAAAAAAGTTTGGCTTTCAGAAAAACGAGGAGGGGAAAAAACGAAACCCCCTTTTCACCAAAAAAAAAAAGCCCCCCTCTGGTCCTTAAGGGGTTAATATATTGGCTTCAAGAGGGTCAAACTTGGTATTGAAGTTTCCCTTAATTCACCTTGGTTTTTTTCGTCTTGTTTTAGTAAAAGCCCTTTTGGGATGCTGTCTAATAATAATATTTTTTTAACATTTTCCCGCGCACTTTACAATAAAGGGGAATAAGCACAGAAAAACCAGACATTACATTATAAAAAGCTACTTACAAATCTGACACGAGGTTTGAGGGTCCCTGTCGCAAGAGTTTAAATCATTTAGGGTTATAGGGAAAAAAAAGGGTTGACAAGTGTTTGGGTTTCAATGGTCCATCCATGTTACATAAATTGGAGTAGTAACATAAAGTGGATGCCATCCAAATCAACATTGTATACAGATGTGCCTGTGGGTGCCAAAGTCAGGGAATGCGAATGTTGTCAGAATTTGGGGGTTTTAAAAATTTGGGACTTTATAGCTTGTCTAAAAGATGGGTTTTCAACGCACTTTAAAACTGTAAGGGGTTTTTCTGATTTAAGAGGGGCCCGCGAAAGCGTTTGTTTTATTTCAATAAATGTTCTTTCTAACATGTTTAGTAACTTTAAGACTTTTTAAAAAGCGTTCATTCAGCCGTTTCCCAAAACCAGCGTGTTTAATCCTTGGGTCACAAACAATTATCTTATCACTTCCTGGGTCCTTGTGCATCAAAGGTGGGAGCGAGCAGGGGCGCTGTATTTTCTTTTACGAAAGAGCACTTTGGGCGTTTTTTCAGCTGGTACCGGCATTTTGGAAACCCCCCAGGTGAGCCCCCTTGTGTTCTTTTTTCCGGTACATATTCGTTCGTGGGATCCCCAGGTGCGCTTTTCTTTTGCAGAGCCTCCTTTCCTCGAAGCTGCCGTTATACGCACCCCGTGGAATACACCCACTGGTTGTGAGTGTGCCGCAGTGGGGTTGAAAACTGTTTCCAGAAAACTGGGGGAATACGTGCGAAATTTGGAGAGGGGATGGGAGGTTCAAATGAGTGAGGGGTTTTAATCTCGATCAGTTCAGAGGGAGAGACCGGGGTAGGGTTGGTTGATAGAGATGAGGGAGGAGTTGTAGGGGGGTGAGCTCCCCTGGGAAACCCTTTAAAGGGTGAGGTGATAAATTTATGTTGTTTTCTGTACTGAATGTGAAACCCAAGGGGCATTTGACTGATCGGGTAAGTACCTCATGCTCCCAAACATGAGAGACCCCTATGTCCCCTCTGTGCACCCCCCCAGCCATCGGGATAAAAAACAGGCTTTGTGTCTGCCCCTCATGCTTTAGAAAGATATTCTTTTTGATGCTGCTAATGGCACTTTTTTGGGTGGGGACTGTAATTTTGGGTTGCAATCTTTTGGTGGGCACTGAAATTTTAAGAAACCCCAAAAGACAATGCAGTTTAAAAAGTTTTTTTTTGGAATTTATCTCGGTTTTCTTCCTCAAATGGGGTATTTATGTTGACAGAATCAAAGACAGATCCAAAGGATACCCTAAAAAAGTCTTTATAGGTTTAATACTCCAGAGAAGAGAAGATGAAGGGTGGGGAAGGGGACTATAAGGGTTTTTTTGTTCTTTTTTTATTATAGTTTTTGAAACGGGCCCTTCGAAAAACCCCAAAAAATCTTGGGGAATAGGGGCCTCATTTTCCTTTTTCTGAAGAACAAGCAGGGGAAACCCCCCCCAAACTGAATTCTGGAATCCCCCAAAAATAGAAACCCCGATTTTTTCGATAAATTTTGGGGAAATTACAATTAAAGTGCCATAAAGATCTCCGATGGGGAGTACCCTTCTAAGGTTTACTTTTGGGTCAGCGGAGAGGGGACAATTTTTGTTTAAAGGGGACCCTTTTTAAACCAAAAACATATTTTGGGACTCCTGCCCGAAAAAATGGGCAAAAAGAACTCATTTGGGCCGGGTTTAAAGCTGAACTCGCAAAAAATACAGCATAATTTACTAATGTGTGCAGCAATCAAAAAATATCATTTTTAAGATAGTTCCGACCAAAAAACTAAAACCCCATAAAAATGTACAGCTACCCAAAATATAGTATTATAACTTAAAAAGCCCCATCTACCAAAAAAACTACCCGTTTGGTATTTCCTGATGGTACAAAAACCAAAATACAGCAATTTTTACTGGGGTGTATTTTTTCTATCAAAAATTCCTTTTAACCATATGTGTAAATGTACAGGTACCAAAATACAGCGTTTTTTATGATTGAAAAGCACCATTTTTGTACAACATTATTTTTCTATGTGTAAAAAAGGGGGGGTTTTTTCCCCCCCAAAATTTTTGCATTAGTTACTGATGTGCACAGCTACAAAAAATACATTGTTAGTATTTACTGATGTGTACATTTACTAAAAATACAGCATCATTCCCTGATGTGTACAGCTACTAAAAAATCAGTGTTAATTTCAAATGTGTACAGCTACCAAAAAAACAGTTTTGAAAAACAGATGTGCACCGCTCCCAAAAAGACAAATGTTAAATTTTCTGGGTAAACAGCTAAACCCAAAAGTGTTATTTACTGATGTGTACACCTAACAATAATACAGTATTATTTCCTGATGTGTACAGCTACCTACATTTAAAAAGTTTAAATTTCAAAAGTGACTTTAGCTACCAAAAATACAGGGATTTTTTTATAGATATACATAATACCAAAATTAAAAGAAATTTTTTCTGATGTGTACAGCTACCCAAAAATAAAAGTTTTTATTAAAATGAGGTGTTCAAACCCTCAAAAATTAAAAACAACCCGCTATGAAAAATGCACATCTGCCAAAAATAGAGTGTTATTTACTAATGTGTACAGTTATCCAATATATTGGATGGATTTTGAACAAAATGAAAATAAAAAAATATATCCAACATATGTTGGATATTCTCCCCTAAGAATATTGCTATACATTGCTATAGCCTGTACGACTATAACTCTATAGCTCTGCAATACAGGTATTGTGCACGGGAGTCAGCTGTGTGCATGTCAGCTATGTGATGTGAAATACTTATGTTTCTATTGAGTGAAAACTTTATTGGCTAACCAGAAAACTTATATTTGTTCGCATTCGGAGTACAGAGGCCCCTTGTCAGGTACATTTACATATAATCACATTGGTGGGCTTTAGTGTACTGTAACAGGTACGACCGCCTGAGGAAAAAACTTACAACCATGTATAAGACTAATAACATTCTTTTAGATTCTCTCCTTACAGAGTCTCTTGAGAAGTATGAGAATAGATAAGTAGATGAATACAAACAAAATGCATGTGTCTGTTTTCGAGTTCCAAGGTCCAATCACTATCATTTTCTTTTACTCCAAATCAGCTGAGTGTTTATTGCAGCCTGATTTGAAAAGCTTGATTGCTCCATTAGAGAGGTGCACAAACCACAGTTTGATTGCTGAAAATTGTTACATTTCCAGCTACACTTTCCGATATTTTTTTTCCAAAAGTGAGTGCTAAACAGATGCAATCAAAAGTTCTTGAGACATGATATATGGTAAGTAAAGTTTGTACACAATCACCTTATTTTCTGTATACATTTGTGCTTAATTCTGTATACAATTCTGTTGATTCTAACAGTTTTATTTACTGGCAACTTGCTTTGAAGGCAGCTCGTCAGGTGCTTTATGCTACCCTATCTCAGAGCAGGATGTGATAGAGGGAAAGAAGCTGAAATGTGTAATATGATTTAAATAATTTGATGCTGAATATCTGCAGATACAATCTTAAAAGTGAAACTAAAAGTACTGCTGACCCTGCCTACTTATAGTGACTGACAGTTTGCTTTGCATACGCTCTGATAAAGGGTAAGCTGTCAATCACTCTATGTGCATGAGCTGGGCAGGGTTTGCACTGTCTCTCGGAGAATCTGGTCAAGAGTTACTCTGACGTTTCCTAAGAAATCCTGCTTCAAATCATATAAACTTATGTATCACAAAGTTCAGCTTCTTTCTCTCTACTAAATCCTGCTCTCAGAGAAAAAATATTCACAAGAATTGATAAAAAATTAGCTAGCACACAACCCAAAACTAATGAAACCAAAAATGTGTGTATATACACCATAAACTTTATTTAACATTTTATTTAATGGCCATAAAATAAATAAAGATAAAAAAATGATGTTCATAAGGGATGACGGAAAATCATACCAAAGGGCAATAGCTAGATAATAAATATAGTATATAAGACCAATTCATAAATCAAAAAGAATAAATAGTGGTACATATATCAATAAAATACTGAATTATTATACTCAGATATTTATAGTAAAGTGCACAAATATAAGTGCATCAGTGTATAATTGATATATGATATTTGATATTCATAAAGTGCTAATAGTGCATAAAATATAAATGAAATTGTAATACATTGATTAGGTCTATAGAGTGTGCATTGATATTATACAAAATATAAATCCAAGAAGAGCACAATTCAACTCAGTCAATACATGATCAGTGAAACACACATGATTACCCTTCAGTGTGAGGTTACCGCCTGTGGAAATCTCAAGGTGTGTTTGCATGTATGCTTCTTCAGAGGATCTCAGAAAAAGTAGCATAAACCACTTGACACTTTTTTCTTTGTTTTTGCACAGTGTTGTTTACTGGCTATAATATGTTGCTAGATATTAACAAAACTTTTTTTGTGGTGACATTTTTGCATTTTACTTGCATTGTTTAGATTGCTTCATAGGACTTAAAAAATCACTAGTACAAGTGCTTGTTTAAGTGTAATATAGTTAAAAAAAATTGTGAAAAAAGTAAGATAAAAATATGTGTGATTTCAAGTGTTAAGAAGGTCTCAAATACATTTTCACAATAAGACACTCCCTTTAAATATTCTATTAGGTCCTGTTTAATAAGAGAGAGACTTGCTTTTATTAGTCAGAGCATGGTGTACTCTGTGTAATGTGCTATAGCGGCAGAAAATTTGCCCCATGGTTCTTCTGGCAACAACATCTGGCCATGTGGAAATCAGCAGCGGAAGCTGCATTTTTGGGCATTTTATTTATAATTGAAGCAAAATCATAGACATTTTTTTTCAATGTCAATTTATTTTCAATGTCAATTTACTCCTGAGCAGTAGACACACCATGGGGGACAAGTATGAAAACTGTCCAGGTGTAAGACTTTCTTTGTTGCCTATAGTAACCAAACAGCGCTCCCCTTTCATTTTTTCAGAGCACTATATGAAATGAAAGGGGAGCTCTGATTGGTTGGTTTGGGCAACAAAAAAAAAGTCATTATGTGTCATTATGTGTCATTATGTAGCGCATAAGTTAGGTACCATACTCTCCAATGCAAGCAGTTTTTATAGAGTGGAATCTGTAATATAACTATACAAATGAGGCTAAGCAGACATTTAAGTAGAGTTATGCTATTTTTATTTTTTCCTGCAATGTTTGGAAAACCATGGTGCCTTTGCTACTTTACAAATTGCATATAAAGAAATTAAGGTTAAGAATTGTTTAAAGGTTTGGGTCAGGAATTTTACTCCATCTATAAGAATTCTTAGCTCAGGGTCCCCAACTCACAAGCCCCATGTTAGTTACTTAGCGGGACTTTCTTTGTTGTCCGTGCAACCAATCAGAGTTCCGCTTTTATTTTTACAGAGCACTATATGAAATGAAAGGGGCGCTCTGATTGGTTGCTATGGGCAACAAAGAAAGTCTTACACCTGGACAGTTTTCATATTTTGTCCCATAGGGCCCCTTAGTCTTTCTCCATTGTAGATACACCAGTAGGCCTTAACAAGCATTTTTCCATAAAATACCTGAGGAAAATCTTTTTATATGTTTTTTCTAAACTAAAATTTAGCACAAAATAACGCTCTTCAAAGTGTTTCATCCAGTTATGTGAATTCCCCTTCCACTGTGGGCCCATTAGGGGGGGCTTTTGATGGAGGGGTATTGAAAAAAATTTTTAAATTAAAAAAGGTGAGGGAACAGGGGGGGGGGGAAAGGGGATGATTGTCAAGAAAAACTCCTTTGAAGGGGCAGCAGGCAAATTTTTATTTTTCACTAAAAAAATTTATACATGCACAGGCTTTAGCGACCCCCAAGAAACAGGGGGGAAACCCCCCGGGGGCCCCCCCCATCATGGGCACCGGGGGTTTTTTTAAATCACATACAGTACATCCTCAGAAAGGGCAAAAAAAGCACAGAAAGAGGCAAAAAAAAAAGACAGAGTAAGGAGGGATGTGCGTCATTTCAGTAGCTGTAGGGTGGGCCCCTAAAATAAACTCCACCAGTGGGCCCAGAAATGGCTCAACAGGGCCCCTAAAATTAACTCCACCTGTGGGCAATAGACACCCCAGTCCGACACTGCGTTTCAGCATATTATACAGTTTAGTGACAGAGAAAAACTGCCATCTAGCAAAACACACTGATGGATGCTGAGTGACTCTGTTTTTATCTTTGTGTGGAAAGCATGGCATAATGTTTCTCTCTGGCAGTGAGGTAGCTAGAACTTTTGACAGAGAAAGAAACAAAAGTGGGCACCACATATCAAAATAATAGGTGCAAAATCTGGTGAAAAACTAACATGAAGAAACAAAAGACAAAAAAGAGGATAAAAAATGCACCCTCAAATAACCGGAGAGTAAAAGAAAACAATAAAACCATAAATTAGTAAGCAGGATTAAAAAAACAAACAAAACTGCTCTTTCTTTGAAATGAAGCAAAATGAGAACAGAAATGTATTTCGTAATATTGTTTATTTACAATTGCCTACATGTTTAAAACTAATCAGTTAGATTGGAATTCCCTTTTACACATTTACTCAGTTGTAACACTTCTTTGCAATCACATTGTATTTAAATCATAATCAAAGTGTTTTTGGATCTACATTGCAATCGTATTTTTTTTTTTGCAAGAATTGCAAATTCACCAAAAAAATATTAATCAAAAGGTCCTCGGTCTGCTAAACACCACTGTACCTCATACCTGTCAATATCCTTCTATGATTTCATCTCCAATCTTGCCACTAACCATGTAAAACAGACTTATTGTACATTCATTCTGCTAGTTATAGAATCGTAAATGCTTCAGTGCCCTGAGCTGTCTTCATACTCCAGTGCTACTGATATTCCTCACTGATCTCCGAGTTTATGACCTTTTCTGTCAGGAGATTCTATCTCAGCATCTAAATGGAACTTTTATATTCTATACATGTTTCCTCATGTACCACCCGCATATCCGTGACTATGTAGGAAATATATGCCTGCTCTCCTATTCTTGCTCTTTACTTGCCATTTTGATCTTGTCCTTTCAATATTTGCCACTATATGCTGTCATTTCTGATTCTGTCTTTTGATGCAACTTTCCATCAAGCTTCAAAGTTTGTATTTTCTTGTCTTAAAAACTGGAATCTTACTTATGTCTACTTAACTGCTATAGATATATAGGCTACATCATGTCAAGAGCTTCTTCTGAGCAAATAATAGAATGGCAGTATCATTAACTTAGAGTAAATTATGAACTTGACTCAAAGTAACCTTTGGCCATCCTTGAATGAAGTGACCAGCTAATGCATGTCTAATCAGGCCCTGAAGCCAATCTTACAGCAGCATTATCCCTCAATTGCCTGGTAAGGAAACTTCTGATAACTACACCTTCTTCTTCAGTTACTGTGCGGCCAACAATTCTAACCTGGAAATTAAAGCAATAGATACAGCTGAGAGGAAACAGAGATACAGATTTTATATTCATTAATACCTTTATATTTACAAAAGAGCATTTAATTTAAGTAGGATTCTGGATTGTGTGCTAAAGACTGCACGTCTACAAACTCTAGCAGTGTACATCTGGCCATAAGAGGTTGCTGAAGAAATTTATGGATGTAGCAAAAGTATTTGGCATTGATATCTTATTCATAGTTTCATAGTTTGTAAGGCCGAAAAAAGACAAGACGTCCATCCAGTTCAGCCTGCTATGCTAAGCTGTTGATCCAGAGGAAGGCAAAAACCCCCAATGAGGTATAAGCCAATTGTCCTCATTTTAGGGAAAAATTCCTTCCCGACTCCAATCTGGCAATCAGAAAAATCCCTGGATCAATGACCCCTCTCCTGAATCCTAGACACTATAACTTACTGCACCATGATGTCTTAGATCACAATTAAAAGGTATAAAAGGTTAAAGGGGTGTTGTCCCCATACAGTTTTACAGAGTCAACTTCAGGCTTCTACTTCCTGTTTAGGCTGTGGGTGGTCCTACAGCATTGCATGATATCTTAGCTCTGCCATCTCTAGCTGAGCTGTTAGAGGGACATTAGCAATGTATGGGTGTTAATAGCAGGATTCAAGGTTAAAGAGCTCTAATGGGTTAAAGTGTGTCAGTAAGAAAGATAAACAAGCTCCTGTGCTGCTGAAAAGACACAGCAGGGAAAATAATCACAGATTTTAGAACAGCTCTGATGACCCCAGAAATCATAGAAGATAATGCAACAGGTCGCTCCACATGGAGAGCCCAATCATATACTCACAGGGCGACATGTATGAATTCGAATGCGTACTTTTTTTTTTACTTGGCGCCGACACCAGAGTTCTAAATAGATATAGAAGAGTGTAGAATATGCCAGATTTTTGGCGCATTACATAGAGATTAGTGCGCCAAACTTTGTATGGAGAACCCAGGTAGAGTGGTAGACAGAGATGAGGGAGGAGATGTAGGGAGGAGCGCCGTGGAGAGCTTTATGGGTGAGAGTGATGAGTTTATGCTGTATTCTGTACTGAATAGGCAGCCAGTGCAGAGACTGACACAGGGTAGAGGCATCAGTATAGCGGCTGGAAAGAAAGACAAGTCTGGATGCTGCATTAAGGACAGATTGTAGAGGGGAGAGTTTACAGAAAGGGAGACCGATAAGCAGTGAATTGCAGTAATCAAGACGAGAAAGAATATGAGCAACAATAAGAGTCTGGGTTGTTTCCACAGTGAGAAAAGGACGGATTCTGGAGATGTTCTTAAGGTGCAGGTGACAGGAGCGGGTAAGGGACTGGATAGAGGGGGTGAAGGACAGATCCGAATCTAGTATAACCCCAAGACAGCGGGCCTGCTGCCTAAGAGCAATGGTGGTGCCACACACTGAAACAGAAATAGCAGGATGGGGTTGGTTAGTAGACGGTGAGATGACTAAAAGTTCAGTTTTAGTGAGATTTAGTTTTAGATAGAGAGAAGACATGATGTCAGAGACAGAGGACAGACAGTCACTGGTGTTTTTTAGCAGGGCAGGAGTGATGTCTCGGGAGGAGGTGTATAATTGGGTGTCATCATCGTAGAGATGGTACTGGAAGCCAAATCTACTGATTGTTTGTCCAATTGGAGCATTGTACAGTGAAAAGAGGAGAGGACCAAGAACGGATCCCTGAGGAACCCCGACAGCAAGAGGAAGAGACTGAAGGAGCGGTTAGAAAGGTAAGATGAGAATCAAGAGAGAGTGGTGTCCTGGATGCCGATGGCACTGATCATTCTGAGGAGAAGGTGGTGGTCTACAGTGTCAAATGCTGCAGAGAGATCCAGAAGAAGCAGCAACGAGTAGTTACCCTGAGATTTTACGGTCAGGAGATCATTTGAAAACTTTAGCTAGAGCAGTTTCTGTGGAGTGTAAAGACCGGAAACCTGATTGCAGAGGGTCAAGAAGAGAGTTAGCAGAGAGATAGCGGATTAGGCGAGAGTAGACCAAGCGTTCAAGGAGTTTGGAGATGAAAGGCAGGTTAGAGACTGGTCGGTAGTTGGCAGCGCAGGACGGGTCCAGAGAGGGCTTTTTTAGTAATGGAGTTATAACAGCGTGTTAAAAAAAAGTTACACAAAAATTTATATCGGTGCATCCATAAAAGTCTGATATTTTAAAATCATCATTTATCCCATACACTGAATATCGTAGAAGAAAATAATTCCTAATGCTAAAATTGGAATAAAAATTATCAAAAATTTGCATGTATTCCATACTGAGCCCAGTTAAAGTATACTTCAACCCGCAAAAAATGCATCTGCATATGGCCGATAGGTGTAAGTACAAAAAAGTTACTGGTTGTAGAAAATGGCACCGTGGCAAAAATTTTTAAAACAATATATTCTATTTTATGATGAATGACACCATTAGAAAATAAATCTTGACCTTCAAAATAAAAGCCCTCATATGTCTATGTAGATGAAAAAACAAAAAAGTTATGGCTCTGGGAAGGTGGAGAGGGAAAAACGAATGTAAAAAAAAAGAAAATAGGCTGCGATGGGAAGGGGTTAAACTTAATCAGAGAGATGAGAATTCCCCATAGTATCATACTGTGTAAGATGTCAAATTAAAGAGGTTTTCTTATCACATTGATTGGCTTTAAACATAAATAAATAACAACTATTATCAAATACATTTCTGTTCTAATTTTGCTTTGTTTAGGAGATAAAGGAGGTTTCATCTACTGCTTGTGCACACAAGTTTCTCTAGGTCACCAACCACTTCTCTTATTTTTCTCTCTGCTCTGATTGCTCTAAGGCTACGTCTACACGGCACTGGTTTACAGTCGGATTTTATGCAGACTCAGTATTTAGAAATTCCGACAGTAAATCATCCCCATAGACCTTAATGAAAAATCCAAGCTGTAGTCTACATAACTCGGATTCTCTGAGATCGGATTTAAAAAAAGATGATTTTTGAAAAAACTTGGAACACTTAGAATGATGAATTATTGTACTGTTCAATTAAATGGAATGCCCAAAATCTAAAAACCGCGGGGAAAAAAAAACTACAAAAAAATGCAAAAAGCTAGTGCAAAATACTGGTCAGATTCTAATTAGAAGCCTAAGCAGCCCTTGCTACATATGTAAGGTTTCTAGGAATTTTATAACATTTTTACATGATGAGAATATTGTATAAATGCCTAATAAAACTGAGAAAAAACAATGTTAATAGTATACGCTACATTGGCAAGATCAGTACATTTTCTAATAGATTATATTTCAGCAGTTCAGTCACATTGCTAAATATTACTTAGAAACTTCCTGTGGAAGGCTTTCTGAGATTTTTTGTGGATCTAATACACACTAAATAACTTTAAGGGCAATACAAACTGTAACTTATCTTCACAATAAAACTAAACTGGACCTAAAAATAACTGACTATTACAGTATACATTTCAATACAGCAGCGTCTCTTATCTATACGATTTTGAAATGACTTGACATATAGAAGTCGTAAATGGACATCTGTTTGCCATTCTTATAAGGGAGGTAAGATAACTACAGCAGGTGAAATAGGAGCCATTTTCATGGGAAGCAATTACTTTCACGTCAAAGTGCTTCTGTGTAGTTTGTGATAAAATCACATTGGGATAGATAAAGGGTAACTAATACCAAGAGCATATCAGGCTTGATCTACCGCTCAATCTTACTCTCTCTCTTACAAGGGTAAGGATATTCCTTAAAAGAAAAAGATAAGTGTCTGGTTTTTGGCATAGCTAGTTCTCAACTTAGTATGGGCTTCAAAGTAGACTGTTATAGCATTTGATTTCTTTATAACAGTTCAGCGACTGTAAATCTAGACAGCATTTGCTATATTTCATTTAAATACTTAGAATTGTTTTAAAAACCTAATAAAACAATATAACAAGTGATTTTTCTAGACTTAATAATATACACATAATAACTACTGAAATCTTTCAGAAGATTGCACTCCTAGGGGTTCTGGAGCTTGGCTCCCTATTGACTTCTATATCAAATGTGTTGTGGTGCTCTATAAAGAATCTCAGCACCTTCTCAGATAGGGAAAGATCTCAATCACTGGAAAGGTCTGACATAATGGCTCTGACAGATCAAAAGCGCTGTAGAATAAGTTATATTTTTGTGAATATGAAGCAACTTTAAATATTTGATTTTTAATATAATTTTCTAAGGATCAAATTGTAGTATGTCTGGGTCCTAGCTCTCCACATGTACCTCAAACCAAGGGCGTTGCCAGGGTCCTAAAACATCCAGGGGTGGTGGGGGTTTCTCGGAACCTCTGTGTTACATTTTACTCAGTAGGCCTGAATTCACACAGTATTTTTCACAGCACATGCTATACTGTGTCAAGTGTTTTAAAGAAGGAAAAATGTATTTTCCTGTCACTAATGTTACGTGTTTCCACATAGACACAGTCTATCATCTCAGCAGTGCATTGTACAATGAAAATCAACACTGATAAATTTGCCTGTTCATAATCACTCATTTATGTATGCTAGTGTAATACCTCTAAATAATACAGTCACCAAATAACATACCTATACATGGAGTAAATATACTACATGTATTAACATCACACTGTTACAAAAAAAGATCCCACAATCACAAGACCATCAATCCTAATTATACTGCTACCTATGGACCAAATAATACTGTAAGACTATGACCATGTGAGCACAACATAGTGACTACCATAGTGACATATAAGTGAGTATAGTGCAGTTACAGCCAGTGACTCATAAGTGACATTTTTCTAATCGGAGTTATTTTTTTCCTTTGGCCATAATGACTTCTCCTTACCACGACTCTGCAGAATTTATCACACACGTATCTTAGAATCCTCTCTTTTCCAGAAGCTCCTCGCCCGTTCCCTACTTCTGTACCAACTAGGTAGGTATATAGGTCCCCTCTTTAGTTAGGAAGATATATAGGTTACCTTCTTAGGTAGATATATAGGTCCCCTCCTTAGGCAGTAGGTACAGGTCCCATTCTTAGGTATGTATATAGTTACCCTTCTTAGGTAGGTATATAGGTCCCCTCTGTAGGTAGCTAGGTATATAGTTCACCTTCTTAAGTAAGTAGGTATATACCTTCCTTAGGTAGAAAGTTATTTAGGTCCCCTTGGTTACTTCCTTAGATATATATGCATATAGGTCCCCTTCTTAGGTAGATAGGCAGGTATATAGGTACCCTCCTTAGGTAGGTACATAGGTAGTGTGTACAGTCTATATAGGGAAAAACAGTCCCCCACACCACTCAACCAGCCCCCCCCCCCGGCTCCCCTTTGAAAGGCTACGCCCCCCACCCCACCCACGCCCATCAAAGGTTCGTGACTACTCGGACCCAATCATAACTGAAACCCATAAGAAGGCATCAACGGGTAATCCACCAAAATGACGGACCTACCAAGTTCCCCCTATATCTGATAACTGTATACATAGGCGTCTCCTTCATCGGTAGCTGAATACCCAATAGTCAACACACCCCATACAAAAGGACAAGTTAAACGTTAAAAAACATGGCTTCCAGCCCACATGAAAAAACATGGGTAGTTGAATGCATATTAGTAGCTCACTTAACTACAGACATTGCTGGGCAATCACTTAAATCAGGCAGTTGCACCAATTAATCTACCAAAAAAAATGTTTTAAAACATCAGTCGGGGTCGATTAGCAACAACACTTCACTGGGGTCCCCGTTTCGTAATGTCCCGGTACAAACGCAACCCCAAAATCAACGATCCAACAGGGAACAGTTATTACTAGTGTCCGCGATCTAGAAACTGCGTCATGTTATGCAGCGTTCTGGTTCGACATCATACATTCACATGTTCCAAAGTAATTCCTACAAATACCAATGCATCAAACACACATATTATTTATGATATCTGTAAATCAAACAAACGCGCAGGCGCCGATAGGGGCGAGACGAAACGGACTGTATGTCCAATATTTAGCGCAGCAAATCTGAGTATAGAATTCATTTGGCCATTGTTTGTCAACTGAGTAGCAATATTCTCTAGGGACTCGCATCAGCAATAGGCGGCGAAACTAGTTGATTTCCAGTAAAACGTAACTACTTAAGGAAGGGAGATGATAACCAAATTCACATCCCTGGAGGAAACTGATAACAAGATGTACAACTGGACTGCAACCCATCTTAAATGCTTCTTCAATTTGCTGTATCATTCCTCACAAACATGGAATCCCTCAACGCAGAGATACCTAATTAAGTGAAAAAGCATGGGAATTTCATAGTTATTCATGCAACCAATATTGTTCAAATCTGCTTTACATTCACAATCCCCCCTAAAGACCAGATTTTACTCTACTGTCCCCTATTTGGTCTTTCCTGAAACTAAAATCAGCATAGACCTTTGGAAACTGCTCACTACTGGGGGTTAAAGAGGGGTGGTGAGGAATTTCTTCAGAGGGTTGTGAGGTAAACCCCCCAAGCGGTTGACATTCACACCAACTTCCATTGACCTAACCTAACAGTTTGAGGTTTTTCCCCTTGAATCTGTCCCTTTAAATCAAGAGAGATTGACTCTATGGTTCATACTTATGGGGTTCCTTGTGTAGGAAAGGGGAATGTCACCAATACCTCCTTCAACACCCGCACATCAGAGGTTCCCTGTTCGTAGCATAAGTAGGTTCCTGAGGTGCTTCTCCTCAGCTATCCGGGCCAATAGATTTTTGTAGAGGGTAACGCAGCCAGCACAGCACAAACAGTAACACCACCAGTATCTACAGTAATCATGCCACATTGCTGTAACCAGCGCTTCCAGCCTCCATCCAATCATCAGCCAGGAGGCCCAGGAATATCCCTTCCTGAATCTTCTCCTTGAGTTGTCCTTGACAATATTCTTTATCTTCACCTCAAGGGCGAAATTAGATTTATTTTGCCAATTCACTCCTGTGTTTCTGTCGGGTATACACTAGAGGCAAGCATCTTCACCTACTTCCCACAAACTCCTCCTTTCTCACCAGCACCCATGGTCGATCGCTAAACTTTCCTGAACAGGTCATCCTAGTATTGTGGGGGCCTAATTTCACTTACATAGAATCCCTTGACAACACATCTCAACTGTAATTAACAAACTTTGCGCTGATTATAGTAAATAATAATTAAACCAGCTCCACATTCTTATTGATTTTGCCACTTGGGAATAATCGTAGCGGAAGCGGAAGCCTCGCAGCAATCTGATTCCTCGCGCTTCTTGAAACTGTCAGCTGACCCACCCCCTAGGCCCTCAATTGCATCTATATATATACATTGTTGGACTCTTCCCCTGGCGGATATTGGAGGCCGCTCGTCTTTTCCTGCTCGGTGGGTCATCTAGAGGGGGGCTGGATCCATGGGTAAGCCTTGAAGGGCATGAGAGCTAGTTATTAGAGGCACTGAACCTTTCCAGGTATCTGGCCAACCCACTTCTCAGTCTCCCATCCCACACAACCAGAAGCCATCCAAGGAGGGGTTCCAGTGAGAATTCAGAACAATTTCCACTACTCAGGTTGACCTGGCAAAAACTCGGCTGACGAACGACCCCCACAAGAACTGGCATCCCCGTCTGTAAGCATTGAGGGAGACAAATCCATTGTAGT
Organism: Phyllomedusa bahiana; assembly: GCA_025379985.1. Classification (NCBI taxonomy): domain Eukaryota; kingdom Metazoa; phylum Chordata; class Amphibia; order Anura; family Hylidae; genus Phyllomedusa; species Phyllomedusa bahiana. Next base: position 24,579 of record JAODAL010040576.1, read on the forward strand.
TCCCAGGGAGGCCCACCCACACCTCTCCAGGGCGGTTTCACTTTGGGTTTGAAACTTACTAGACGGGATTAGGTTTTCATCACATCCAGAAACATTTGCTTATTTATTCAATAAACAACTAATCAACCACATTCTGCATTGTCCAGCTGTGACTTGGTGTAGGGTGCGTTTCCAAGTGGGGGTTGGCTCCGGCACACGGCCAAACACCCAACGTAAGTTAAGGTCGCCCTTACCCGTGTAATTAACCCATTCTAGCCACAGTTTTTTTTCCGCGCAAAACCTTGCGCGACTTATCAATAGAAAACACATCTCTTATCCCAACTAGCATCTTTGAGGGATTGCGGACATACTTCTCTTCTAACTGCTTTCTGAGATTGACCTTATCCCACCTTGGAGCTACGAGTGGACCTGTTCGCTGGCGTGGTCTCAGTTTTTAATGTCTTTAAGGCTCATAAGGCCCTAGCATCGGATATATATAACTAATTAAAGCCCCTAAAACATATTTTGAGCCCATATCTCCTGCCTGACAAGGGATTTTTCAATATCTTCAGGACGAGTGGGAAGCAATCTCCTTGCGGGAAATACACAACCGTTATATCCCACTTGCTGAGTGGGCGTTTATGAGTCAATGTTCATCTCCGTACTAGCAAGGTGACTTCCCCTTCAATCCTCCTCGATACTGCTGTGCCTCACCTCTAAGTGTTATATCCCCAATCTTCGCCTGTTCACACCCCCATCAACCACGTAACTAACATTTTCACACAGAACACGAGTCCCACACACAGCTAGAACTAGTCCCCCGACTGAATGAGGCCTCATGATGAGGACGATTCAGGAATCCCCACAGACAGCGACGGATGTCCTGCGAGGACCAATTTCACAAGTAATCAAAATGAACAGGTTTTTGCAAACGCTTTGGGTAGGTCCAGCAGAAGTCACCACCATCAGCTTTAGCATGGGTAAAACAAATAAAAGGTATACACTACTCATTTTTCACTGGTCCCTTGTTTACAATGAAAGCATATCCATGTGGGCTTTCCCTCCATTTCCCTGCCGTGGTGTGTAAATCAAGATAAGCCGAAAATGGGCCGTACAATACAGGCTCCAGCAATTCCTCCGTAAGTGCCTCTTTATATACACTCGGGTCTCCTGTGTTGAAATCAGCAACCGATTCTCCTGTAGATTCTGAAGACAAAGCACGATGACTGCAGCATGCAAATTAGTCAACACTTTGAGACAATTCAATCACAAATTGTACAGTCCTATCAACTAATTCTCCCCTAGCACTTGCGTTCCTGCCTTCAAACACCAGAAAGGAGGGTCTTTCCAAACAGAATCACAAATCGGGTACTTAGGCCCATGTTTTGCTCTGTGGTGTGTTGCCTAACTTTGAGTATAGAACAACTGTGGAGAATTCTGGCCAGGGCCAAGCGGGACTCAGGCGGTTCATCTTAAACAACTTATTCTTGAGAGTTCCATGTCATTTCTCACTACCTTCGCAGAGCCTTTGGGGATGGTACTAGCGTGTGGAGGCCCAAACCTACCCCTCAACATGTATTCCATAACTCTCGGAAAAACCGAGGAAGAGAAGCTTGGACCCTCTCAGCGGTCTGACTCTGATCACCCGAGAGGAATCCAATCGACACAGCTATTTCAGTAATCTAACTCTCTATGCCGTTACTATGGATCATGTGGGTCACTGGGTAGGCTTCTCTGGCCATCCCTGAAAACATGTCTACTGCATCCAGAAACATAACTTCTCACTTTCCCACTCTTCTAGGCACTGAGAATGGGAGCGTCCACTTGAAATCCTATTGGAAGGGGTACTCTGGTTCTGCCCAGGCTTGCTTGCATACGGTTACTTGATCGAGCTGTGGAGCGAGGGTTGCAGGTGTGCAGATGGTCGCTATGCCTGATTTGTAGGCTGCAATCACTGAGGAACTGATTCCTGGACATGGTTACAGACTTCAGCCACATATCTGAGTGCCTGATTCCTTTCCACGATGAGTAGCTCCATGGGCCCAGTCACGCCAATGGCAGTATATATTCGTCTCAGGGAAAACAGACAAGGCCTTTGCACTTCCCAAATTCCACTTCTCGAGAGTTTGCTCCATCTTTCATTCCACTGTTGTTTCTCCTTGCAGCTGTCTAAGATTTTGTTCTCGTGATTATTCTTACCTTGAGGGCCCCGCCGGTCGCTATCCAAATCAGAGGTTGAGTTAATCAGTTCGTTTTTAATGAATACCTTCCTCTGCGTGGCTCATGGTGGTATCACCATATTGAGTTCAGGATCCAAGCCACTTGGAAAGACACCACACCAAAGGTCTGCTGCATTCTGCCGTCTTGGTCGCTGTCCCTGGTCTTTCTCCTTCGTCTGTTAAGCGTCTTTCACTTATCCAGGGCTATAAACCTTTACACGAACGGCATACCTTTGCGTGGTCATTCCAAGTGCAAGCCACAAGGACTTGATTTGTCTACTACAGAATGTTTAAATCGGCGACCCTGCTGCCCCGTGATGATCCCTCGATATTTTTTTCTCCAAAAATGAGCCAACAAACTTGGTGCTATGCCCATTGGCATATACATTGCGAGTCAGAGGTTCCATATATTGACCGTACTTTTCCTTCACGCCATTTTTATCAGGCTTCTCTTCCAGAGCTTGTATAGTTCAAAGCACATGAGCTGAAAGGAGTTCGCGGGCGCGGGCAGTGCTTCTCCATGAGGACATCATCTTCTGTCTGCGTTATGTGCCAAAATCCTTGTATGTAAAAGTTCCCATCTCAGTAGCATATCTTGATCCATCAGTCCAGAGATCCAGATCTGCACATGGGTAGTCTCCTCGGTCACCACTGTGAATGTGGGCAGACAGTATTCGATCCTTGTAAGGCTATCAACAATCATGGTGGTCATCAACTGGTCATAGTCACTTCTGTCTCTTCCGCCCTGTGAGTAGTGGAAAAGAGTGGCTGGATTCAAGCACTGTACAGCGTTGAAGAGAAGTTGGATGGCGGAGAGTAGCACTGCAGACGCAGTTGCGCTGATGAGTCATGTGCTTTGAAGAGTCTGTTTGTAGTACTTGGCACCAAATCCATTGGTGGGTGGGCCTGACATGAGATCACATCATGACCCAAACAATATCCGCGTTTTGTCAAAAAGGATTTGCGTGCTAGCATGGACCAGCCTGACGCAGGGCAGCGACGGTCCTGGCCACCGCGGTCCCAATCTCGAGCAGAAATAGTAACGTCCTAGAGGGCGTCTGGCGGCCCCCATGCGCCCGTCGGGTAGAGGACTCCAGAGGCATGTTCCCACCTGTTTCAGAGAACCAATAAGTGTCAACAGTTGATTGTAGTCTGGAAGTCCAAGTCGAGCTGGCTCAGATCGGACACTAGCCAATCTGTAAAGACCATGCGCAAGCATGCCTTCTGTTATCTGATACCACATAAAAATGATCAGGAGCTCTCTGGAAGTATGAAGCCCTAGGGATCTCCAGAACCTACAGGCATAATCCGTATAAAGGCCTGCATCTTTTCTGGCACTGCATCGCGGGTAACCATTGTCCCACCCTGACTCTACAGTAGGTGAATGAGGCCTAGGACCTTTGTAAGTTGCTCTTGAGTTCTTTTCATGATGTAAAGGAAGGGACATGTCTGATGCGCTTGCACACGTGTCATGCATGCACAGGTGTCCTGGGTTCCGTTGGGATAAGCACAGCTCTGACCTAGACACACAAACTCTTGTTTTGCACCACTGTGAACTTATCCTTGAGACCTTGCATTTGAGAGCACCAGATGCTGCAGCAGGATAGAGATTTTCCTTCCATATCTTCAGGGCGTTCCTCCAAAAGAAGAACATCGACATACCTGAAGAAGGTTACTTCAGGGTTGTTGCTTACCCATGGTTTGTATGAGAAGCTTTCATACCTGAGTAAAAACTGATTTTGGGCTATCTGGGCCCCTTGAGGGTGTCCGGGTCCAGGTGAATTGAGATCCCTGAAAGGTAAAAGCAAACAAGTACTTGACAGTCTTACATGAAGAGGGACGCTGTAGACGCATTATTAGTCAGACATCAATAACTGTGAGCAGGAAGCTGAGGGCGGGCAATCACGGGAAAGAAGAGTAATTTGAGGTAGGGAACCACTGGTGTCTTTCCAGATAGCTAGGCAGCTATAACAGCTCGGAGATCTTGCACCATTCGATATCTCTGCCGGCTCTCCTTTCTTGGAGACTTCTTCTTCACCAGCGAAAAAGAGGGGTGTCAGCACGAATGAGATGCAGATCGCAACACAAGTACCCTCGAGTTAAAACAGACTTCGTATCTGAGCTCCTCAGTCCATCCTTCTTGACACAGCTTTGAGGGGATACTGTTGGGAGTGCTAGGTAGAGGACGCCCATCCTTCAGGTAACACACGCACTGGCGGGAACCAGCGAGAAGGCCAACATCAACTCTGGTCCTTTTGTACCAAGATCCTCGGAGAGGTAGGATTAAAAAATACCAGAATGAATTCCAAAAATAAAGAAGGCCTGGATAAAGACATCACCAGAACTAGGATGGAACCTTATCACTGCACATCATCGGTAAAAGATCCCATCTTCCGCCACTGGGATTTTTTGCGTAAATTAAGCCCCAATACCTTACAAGTGTAGAACTGAATGATCAGCGCGCCCGCATCAGTTGAAGTAAGTCTGCTCCCAACATATTAAGCTGGTGCATGTGTCAGAAAACAAGGATACCGGATCATCATAGTCACGAAAGACCAGCAATTAAATTGGTACAGTGAGCGGGCGCTTCTATGTAATGGCGACCCTCAACCCCAATACAATTTTAGAGGCATCAGAGGAGATGCTGGACCTCAGGAGGCAGGTTCTTTGCTGCAATTAACAGAGGTGGCCGCACCAAGTGTCCCCCAAAAGAGTCAGTGAGGTGTACCCCTGCTACAGGAATAGTCACTACCCCATAGGCCCTCAAGACTCCCCACCGTTGGAAAGGCGGGGCACCAGCTGGCCAAATCCTCAATTGGGGTCCCTCCCTCTGGTAGGCTGTCTGTGTTGCTGATTGTTTGGCAGGTGCCGGAAGACGACACGGCAGAATCTCTTGTAATGGCCAACCTGAGTACATCTCCATCCAGATAGAGTGGCTCTCTAGCGTTTTGCAATCGGGGCTCGGCCTAGATACTGGGACAATGGCCCTGACAAACTTGTTCAGGGGCTGGGCAACACTCAATCATCACAGTATTAACACTTTCTTTCTCCCCGGCCTGTGGCGAGTGGTGAGCTGTTTCTTAGATGTTGTCTTAAGAAATTTCTATATATTCATTATCTCTCTCTTTAGGGTCGTGCTTTTGGGGGTGTCTTAAAAAAGTGTGTAAATAGGTCTCTCCTCTTTCTGTCTGTATGCGTGTGTGGGGGGGGGGGGGCGGGGTATCTAATGTGAGCCGGAGGGGTCATCTCTCTTTTTCTCTTCTTTCTACTTTACTTTTCTTATCTTGTTACACCACCTTTGCGGAAATCCCTTACACTGCCAAGGCTTCTTTGTACTCTGAGCCATAGAGCTCTGGTCTCTGTACGACAGGACCAGAGGCTCCTTGACGACATCTTCTAATGCCATATATCAGTAGGCTCTCACTACATAGCAAGAGCATGAGTCTTAGTTATAGTAGAGAACCTATAGTCCTCATTACTGCTGGCTCCATCTACCTGCAAAAACATCCTACAGCTCTCCTGCCTCTTAGCTGAACATCCTGCAATGTGGTGGTGCTGGTCATATAGTCAGGTCGTGCCACAGAATCTCTGAGCTGGCGTCCACTAAAAGAGCAAATCCAGACTCAAAAGAAAATATATCAAAGTCCAAGAAGGGTTTTCAGATATTTCTGGATTGTGCGGCGGAGGAGTAAATCATCATAGGCGTTCTGACAAGCACCAGGGTCGCTCCAATCTTTCTCCAATTAGCCCCCATAGATTTGCCTGGGTTTGGAGACAAACTTTCTTAGAAACTGCATGGGGAAAATTCATGGGGTCTGGCAATTTACTGTTAGGCAATACTATCTGTTTGGGGGTAAATGCAACATACAAAGGGGCAGGTGGAGGCTGGCCTTGGGTCATCATTGACTACTCACTTGGTTGTCTGGTACATGGAGGTAACTAGGCTTGTTTGCCTGAATATCGTAGGGGCTCACTTTTCTGCGTGACATCCTCAAAGTCCTACCCCTCATCTTCCACTAAGGTGCAGCTCGTATGCCCATAGTGAGGAAGAAAACATCCTAACCCTCCATCTAAATTACATTTCTACATTTCTCATATTTTTGGTGTCAATAAAATTGGATACATGCATTGCACGAGAAGAACCCTTATAACATTCAGGTTGCACAAAGTGAAAACATACATAACAGACAGAGGAGATAAGATATGAGGACGATGAGATGGATACGACCTGTCACATGCTCCAACCCTCTACTTTCACTCTCAAAAGTAAAGAAAAAAATAATTGGTAATCAGCAGAGTGTGAGCTGGGTAAGCCTATCATTATCATCATCCTACCTGCTGTAAATTTGGACCCACATCATGAATCATACCATCACTACGGAGAAGATCTCCTGCACTGAGGAAATAGCAGACTCCCTTCGGGCGGATGCCGTTACCTACTCTCCCCCTTGTCTCTGAATACCTTTACACAATCTCGTTGGGCCTTCTGAGCCAGCTTTTTTTTCCACATAAGGCGGTCTCTCGCCAACTCCCCCTCACGTGGGACAATTGCGGTATTGGCAGGGTTTTAACTATCAGCTCCGACCCTATGGTCAAATATCCCCATGTCCTATAGAGAAAATAACCTTGTTCTCCACCAGTTTTACCGTTGGCAACATGCAACTAAGCTTAGGAATCCCAGTTCTTCTCTTCGTTGTAGAACAACCAACCAGGAGAGGTGTACCACGAACTGGAGCCCCAAACCCATTCCCGCGGAATCCCCCCTGTATGAACGGGGAGGAGACTACTCACTCTCTCAGGGTCATCCACCACCCCCTTCAAGTCAGGTTTCCGGGAGCCTTTTGTGCGGACGCTAGGCGTTCCTCTAGCTTTATTCAGCACCATCCTCACAACCATGACTGTACACGGGGCGGGTGGACTCGGTCTGCTGTGGGTCATGCCTGCGGTGTGACTAACAGGGACCTCTCGGGGGAGGGACAACAGCAGGTGCGGTCCCATGCGATCAATACTGGCGTCCTAGGAGATGTAAACCGCAAGGGGTATCAATGGGGTCGCGTGAACGTCTAGGGCGGTTCTGCGACTCCCCTTAGGGGGCAGCGTCATGGTGCCCCCACAACTCCTACAGTCCTTCTCACCAGCCCAATTATGGATTTTAGCGTTCCACCACATGCACTACAGGTCCACCCCCTCAGGGTCCGCCAGCGCCGTCCATAGATACGGGCGGAATGGCGCAAGCTGGCTCTTTACACAAACTATCCAGCCTTCTAACAACCTTATCCATATAACCATACAGTTTCCTATCATCATTACTCATCTCCGCCCCTGCCTGCATACTTCCACAAAAATCTTCCCTTTTGCCAAACATGATTGCCATCTCGGTAGGTGAGCCTACGACTGGCCATCATACAGCACCCTAATCGCACAACTTTGCCCTCTCTCACACTCTCTAATAACACCAGCCACTTGGATGGCTGCAATCTGCCCTTCTTCTTGCAATCCACCAACGTAAACATTTTTAACAGTCAATAGAGTAAACATAAACCTATGACTATCCCTACTATCCTACAAAACAATCTCCTTGACAGTCTCCGCCTGCGTTCCCGGGCATGCTTATCTCCATTTATCATCGAAACAACATAATAAACAATTTGGCGTTCTAAATGCAATGTGTGATTCTCAATCCTGACAAATGACAACACAGCCGTGGCCACCGGCCTGTGCCCGGATCCCGTCCTCACAACACACAGGATTCTATCAAAAAAAAAAAGAATACCCTAACAAAAAACCAACAAAAGTCCTCCACCCTTTGTTGCCAGACAACTGTTGTGGACCGTACACCCACCAGCTCTTGCATCAAACTCATATATAAGATAAACATAATATATATCCTATCCGCTAACAATCCCTAGAGAATTATATCCATCCCCGGACCCACCTGAATAATTCTAGTAAATTACACAAGATCTTAGTCCTAAGCAATAACCCGGAGACTTACCCTTGTCCACCTCCAACATTAACGCTAGACAACTGTCAAGGTTCCCACTATATTGCAGCATCCATACCCGGCAAACAGGTGGGTACGAGTTGCGCTAAAAAACAAGTGACAATTCCGAACTACTAGTATCAGTCACAGCAAAACGAAGTTCGGACGTGCTCAGGCCGAGCTGGATCACGTTCTCTAGGTTCGAGTCACTTATTGTGACCAACCCCACGACACCAGATGCCAACAAGCAATCTCAACTAGACCGGGTGCAGACACAACAAATGGCCAAGGTTAGTTTCAATAACACATAATCACAAACTCAACCGTGACCTTTAGAGGCTGCAGTCCTCAATATTGATACTCCACACGACCTCGAAGCGCCTCACAGCATTGTTTCGCGGGTACCATACGTGGTCCCCTGGATCACCCCAGGACACGCCTCACGTTACGGATCGCCAAAGTGTCGATCCGGGACCGTTTGCAACACTGTGGTCGAGGGTCACCACTGTTGTCCCGGTACTCCAAATCAGCAGACATCAGAGGGAACATGTAATCGTGGCCGATATTAAGAAACTGAGTCAGAACGCAGAGTTCTGGTTCAATCTCATATCACTGTACTTCCAAGTAATTCCCTGCAACCAAAAACAATGAGCACATACTCACATAATTTTTTATGATTCTTAATCAAACAAGCGCAGGGGCGAATAGGGGCGAGAGCGAACGCACCTATGTCCATCTCATTTAGGCAGCTTCTGAGTAGATTTTCATTAGGTGTCCAATGTACGTCACTGAAGTAAAAGTCCTCTACGAAATGCATCAGCCAAAACTTTATGTAGATTTCCAGTAAAAACGAAACTTTTAAGTGAAAGGGAGATGATAACCAAACTTACCCCACATCCTGGGCGATACTGATTAACAAGATGTTACATCCTGACCTCGCAACCATCTTAAATGACATCCTTTCATCTTTGCTGTATCAATCCTCACAAAATGAATCTGCTACAATCTGAGATACCTTACATCTTAAGGAGAAACACAGCTTGGGATTTCATAGTATATGCATCACACAATATTAGAATCAAAATCTCTTAACCTCACAGCAACACCACATTCTTTTTACTGTGTTCTAGCGACAGTATCTTAGACACTTCTGTGCTTATCTGCGTTCAGACAAAGCGTGAGTGCAGCTTTATTAAAGGGGACGTACAAATTCCTAATTTCACTTCTAGCACACTTATCAACTAAAAGATAACTATCAAAAGGGACATAGGAATTTCTTTTGAAAAAAGCATTTCTGTTACCTACAGGATACCATGAAAAATTTATGCTCTCCATTAGTATTTCACATTTCTGATCAAAAACTGCTTAAGAAGGGGATGTACATCGATTTCCTTACTTCGCGGCTGAACATCCACACACTGCTTAGCTTCACACCTCTGTGAATGCAGGGCGTTTCTTCCCAGACCCAGCTTGATACATCAACCCCACTTACACTTCCTGCTGGCCTGCACGACTACCCCCTCCTCCCCTCTGAATCCACATATCACTGAAGTCCTCTTTCTCCCTATCAGTACTTATTTATAAAAGCTGTATACATCGCACATCTGCATTTCAATCTAGACTAGTCATGATCATCCAACAGCTGGAGAGTTATTAACAGATTTCTAAGAACTTTGTAACAATCTGCTTGTATGCGAGGAGAGATTATGCATCACGGGACAAAACTGACTCCATGTTTTTCTCATTGTCACAATCTGCAGCAGTCAGTTTCAGCTTAGGATGTGTGGATGACAGAAAATGCTACGGCTCCTAACTCTGTAGTCAGCGATAGCACCACAGCTTCCGCTGAATCGACCCAGTGGCTGTACAAGAATGATAAATGAAGCCTCAGCTAGTGAAATCAAGGAAGGAACTGTGATTTCGACCCACACTGGATGATCAGTGTAAATAAAAACACAAGATAAGGGTGACACTGTGAAACAAGGCTTTTTTTCTAATGACACCAAATTGCAAATTGTTTTTTTCACTGCCCCTTTTTTTGAAACCTTTTAAATAAAACGATAAAAACCCCCTTTAAGCCCATCTCTGAAACTAAATGGGACCTCAAGCAGGTGTGTCCTACATATTGTTACCTCTTTTTGGGGACTGTCAACCCCATACTTCGGGAGTAAACACCTTTTAAAGTACCTACTTGTTTTAAAAACCTGTGAAGGTAGGTAGAGTGCAGAAAACCAAAAGGGGGCACCCTTTTCCCTTACAAAAGCTGAAACAATATTTGGTTTTCACATTGAGGCCCCTTGAATTTCCGATTTGGGCTTAAGAATTTTGATCAAAAATTAACTAAGAACCTAAACATTTTTCATGTATCCTAGGTACAAAATTTTTTTTTAAAAAAATTCCCATGCCCCCCTTTAATAGTTTCTTTAGTTGATAGTGGCTACAAATTTGGGAATGTGAAACATTGCGCCCACATTACCAAAAAAAAAAAATGCTCTTTTTTTTTTAAAAAAGGTTTTTTTGAGTGCAAAACCATAATTTTGTTTCCCCTTTTTTTAAAAGGGCATGATTTATATGCCAAAAAATGCACCAAAATATTGGCGCAGTTAGCGCAAAGTAAGCCAACTGACAAAAGGTGTTAAGTTGGACTAGACAGTTCAAACCCTTTGCCCAGTTTTTAGCGCATTAGAAAAAATTGGCGCATTGTAAAACTGTATAGTCTAACTTTACACTTTCTAAAAGTTAGACATTCTTGATAAATCTGCTCCATTCTGTCTTGCTTTCTTCCTGTGAGGATCTCAATTATTCCCAGTAAATATTGATCTTTATCTGCAGACAATTTAAACAAGGTTATATAGGAAAAAAGTGATAATGAGAGACAAAGAAAAACTGGAATTCATAGAGTCCCATAACAAATTGAGATGGGCTCACACCACAGAATAAAAGCAAGCTAAAAATACAACATGAGTAGGAACCATTAAAAGTATGGATAAAAGCACCATAATTATCAGAGAACCCGCATGCGCGCCCTAGGGAATGGGTAGGTGCGCACCAAAGAAAGGAAGGGGATGGAGCAGGGGGGGAAGAGGTAAGTACCATCCGGAACAGGGAGTGCAGACTCATTGTGTTATTGATTTTTTTTGCCTCTTTCTCTCGTCCTTTCTGCCTCGCCCAAGGATGTATAAGCAGTTTAAAAGAAATTCCTGGCCTGCCATGCTCATGGGGTCCACCAGGGGTTTCCCTGTGGGCTAGTCCAAGTCTGCTCCCAATGTGTTTCCAGAAGTTGTCAGAGTTCATCAAAGGAGACAATAGAAGGACTTAGGTAAGATAGAAAAGGGAAAAACAAAAGAGGAAAGTTACCCAGTATGCTCAGTGTCAAGATGCACAAATAAAAACTCAATTTTTGGAATGTGCACATCAGAATGAAGTAAAAAGAAATGATAACTCAAGTTTCATGTAATATGTTTGATTTTTACCTTTGTTTATGGGTTCACGTCATTTGCTTTGGTACAATACATCAAATTTTAATACCCCACACTGTTTTGGAAAATGAAACTATTCTGCCATTTCTTTACAAGTGAATAGACCACTTGTAAAGGCTGACATGATATGCTATTGTGCATTATGACAGCATTTGCTACTGATCTATCCAAAAAGGTACAACAAAAATTCGTTTTTTTTTTTTTGAGCAGCAGATAGGGTGCCACAGTATTTCTAAAACTTCTGGTCAAAAAGAAAAAAATTGCATGAGGTATTGAGAGATTGACTTAAACTGCATTCAAACAACACTTACTAACCCAGGTATCTGGCTCACACGTTCCCAAAACAGCTTCTTTATTTAAATAAAGCAGAAAAATGTTGTTTAACCTGATTTTCTAAAGTAAATAGAATAACCCTTGTGCTGAGGGGGGATTTGTTCAACAAAGAAACCAGCCTCTCTCATGAAAAGGGATTATGTTCAGTAAACTGTAATGCATGTTTTGCTATTCTGAAATTAGGAAAAA
>JAODAL010040577.1:0-36760 GCA_025379985.1 Phyllomedusa bahiana
CCCACACCTTCCACACTCTGCAGACAGAATCGCTCTGAGTCTTTATCCCCAACCAATCCAGTTAATAAGTCTTCTCCTGATCAACCATGGGAATTAAAATAATGTCTCTTAACACGAATGGGCTTAATTCCCCACATAAGAGATCTCGCTTTTGGAAAGATGCTATTAAGTCCAAAAGTGACATACTCTGCATTCAGGAAACCCATCTGAAGCACAGGGACACCCATAGGCTAAAACATAGACATTTCCTACACGCCATCTTCTCGCCTATCCTAGTTAAAAAAGCTGGGGTGGCAATCCTAGTTAAGGACACCATAGCTTTTAAAAAAAATAGATTCACTCCTAGACCCTAGGGGACGTTTCATAATTCTGGTATGCGAACTAAATAATATAACCTACACATTGGTTAATCTTTATGCACCAAATACAAAACAAATTTCCTTTTTCTCAAAAGTACTAAGGAAAGCAAAAAATATAGCCGCTGGTCATCTGATTATATGCGGAGACTATAATATAGTAGAAGAGTGAAGAAATCAGGCGATACCTTTTAGAGGCTAACTGAGTATATTTGATGGTGAGCTTTCGAGAGAACTAGCTCCCTTCTTCAGACATGATGATATACAAGAAATTGAAAATTCACAGGCTTTTTATGCACACAAGACATGGACCTTCAAAGGATCTTAGAATTCTTAAACATAACAAAATGCAATATAAGCAAACAAGTCATTTACAACAGGTCAAACATTTAACTATCTGGAAACTTGTGAGGCATGACAGAGGGGTCAGTAAATCTGCCGTCTTATCTCACAGCCATCACGTGTAATTTGTGGCCATCACAGTTCACACATAGTTTGACATAAAACTAGCATGGATATTTAACCCATTTTGCAGAGTCTGAAATTTTTGCATTAATTTAAATTCCCATTCCTTTCTCTCCCTCTGCGTCTTAAAGTTTCCCATTAAAACCACAATCTTCAGATCTTCAATACAGTGGTCCTCTCTGGAGAAGTGTTGTGCCACTGGAAGATCAGTTCTACTGTTATTAATAGTGAATCTGTGGGAGTTCATGCGCTGGCTGAGTCTTTGCCCTGTTTCCCCCACATAAAGGCCTGTGGTCGGGCATTGCGCACACATAATCAGATACACCACATTGCTAGACCTGCAGGAAAATGTCCCCCTAATTCTGTGCACCTGCTGTGACTGTGGGACAGGTACACTGTCAGCAGTGTGGATGTGCCTGCAGGTCTTGCACCTGTTCTGCAGGCAGGGTGAGGTGCCATTTTCAGTTGGGGCCTTCAGGGCGCTCCGGACAATAATACGCCGCAGGTTTGGTGGTTGCCGAAAGGAGAGGAGAGGGGGGACTGGGAATATGTCTTTGAGTCTATTGTCTCTATGTAGCACAGGTTGAAGTTCCTTGGCAAACTTTCGTAGGATCTCCAGCTGTGGGTTGTAGGTTACAACTAGGGGCACTCGTTCGTCCTTCTGGGTCTCTTTGTACGTGAGCAGACTGTCTCTGTTGATGGCGGCCGCTTTGCTGATTTGATTGTCCGTCACTTTTGGTTTGTATCCCAATTGGAGAAATTTCCCCAGGCCTTTATGTGGGGGAAACAGGGCAAAGACTCAGCCAGCGCATGAACTCCCACAGATTCACTATTAATAACAGTAGAACTGATCTTCCAGTGGCACAACACTTCTCCAGAGAGGACCACTGTATTGAAGATCTGAAGATTGTGGTTTTAATGGGAAACTTTAAGAGCGAGAGACAGCAGTGGGAATTTACATTAATGCAAAAATTTCAGACTCTGCAAAATGGGTTAAAGATCCCTGCTAGTTTTATGTCAAACTATGTGTGAACTGTGATGGCCACAAATTACACGTGATGGCTGTGAGATAAGACGGCAGATTTACTGACCCCTCTGTCATGCCTCACAAGTTTCCAGATAGTTAAATGTTTGACCTGTTGTAAATGACTTGTTTGCTTATATTGCATTTTGTTATGTTTAAGAATTCTAAGATCCTTTGAAGGTCCATGTCTTGTGTGTATAAAAAGCCTGTGAATTTTCAATTTCTTGTATATCATCATGTCTGAAGAAGGGAGCTAGTTCTCTCGAAAGCTCACCATCAAATATACTCAGTTAGCCTCTAAAAGGTATCGCCTGATTTCTTCACTCTTCTACTACTTTCTATGGCTAACACGGTACAACATTATACTACTGAGACTATAATATAGTAATAGATAAACAATTAGACAGATCGGCTGGCTGCTCCCGATATGCTCCGGAACTAAAAAACTTAGCTGAAGAAGAAACACTACATGATCCGTGGAGGTACCACCATGCAGCAGAAGTTGACTACTCATACTATTCTGCTTCTAAGAACACTCATTCAAGAATAGACTTTTTCTTAGTTAGCAGGCAAATTCTGCCTTCAATCCTTAGTACAGAGATAGGTCTCATCACATGGTCCGATCACGCCCCAGTATACCTTACGTTAAAGATAAACATCACCCACCTCCCCAGATGACATGGCGTATTAACCATTATTTACTAAAATCTCCAAATATAGTAAAAGAGCTACAATCAGCTCTGAAAGATTATTTCGAGTTAAACACATCTACTGCTCCTTCCCCCGAAATCCTGTGGTGCGCCCACAAGGCAGTCATCAGGGGCGTTTGTATCAAAATAGCTGCCCGAGAAAAGAAGAAAAGAGAAGCTGAAATGACAGCTACTTTAGACAAACTAAAACAATTAGACAAAGCATTTAAAATTGATCCCAGCCCTAAAAACAAAGAACTTCTTCTAAACTGCAGATCTCATTTGAGAAACCTCAACTTGGGCAAAATTCAATTTCAATTGGCCAAGCTGAAGTGGCACTTCTATCTTCAGGGGGAAAGACCTACCAAACTTCTGGCGCAACGGGTAAAAAAATACCAAGCCAGAGCTAAAATTGCCTCAATAATGGTTTCTCCGCAGAGAAAGGTCTGTGATCCTCAAGATATTGCCAATTGTTTTGCAGACTACTACAATAGCTTATATAACATCAAAAATAATCCGGCAGTCCCTCCAGTAATGGTACCTAAGATTTCTGCATTTTGCAGAAAATTAAACTACCCTCCCTAACGGTAGATCAGTTAAATGAACTAAACAAACCATTCACACTCCAAGAAGTAGAACAAGCTATTAGTAGCTCTAAGTTGCATAAATCTCCAGGTCCAGATGGACTCACTAATGAGTACTATAAATTGTTTATCGACAACTTATCCCCCTACCTCACTGAGTTCTTCCAAACCATTATGTCCAAAGGTAAAGCGCCAGCTGAGATGTTAACTGCTCTGATATCCACTATCCCTAAACCGGGCAAAGCTCCGGAACAGGTGACCAATTACCGCCCAATATCCCTACTTAACAATGACATTAAATTCTTCTCAAAAATTTTGGCCAACAGATTGAACAAATTTCTACCCCTATTGATCAAAAATGACCAGTCAGTGTTTGTTAAAGCCCGTCAAACCAGAGATGGAATTAGACGGGTGCTGAATGTAATCCAGATGTCCACCACACACAGAACCCCCATGCTTTTTCATTCTTTAGATGCAGAAAAAGCTTCGATAGGCTCAATTGGCTTTATTTGAAAGAAGTTATGACTAAATGTGGCTTTACAGGCCAGTTTTTACAAGCCATCCTGGCATTATATACTAATCCATCGGAAAGGGTATTCACCTCCGGCTTTCTCTCACGTCCTATTCCCATCTCGAATGGTACTAGGCAGGGCTGTCCGTTATCGCCTTTAATTTATGTTCTGTGTGTGGAGCCATTGGCGGAGTTCATTAGATGTTCTCCGGAGATCTCGGGTATTGAATTATTCGGTATAGAACACAAAATTAACTTATTTGCTGACGATGTCTTAATTATGTGTACACAACCAGAAACCTCAATTCCCAAGCTGATGGAGGTTCTAAAGGAGTACTCATTGATTTCCTACTATAAACTAAATGAAACCAAATCAGTTATCCTCCCTATGAATGTATCGCCACAACTTAAGCGGAACCTATCCTCCTTTAACTTCGCCTGGTCAACTGATCATTTTACCTATCTAGGACTAAAAATTACAGGATCTGTGGAGGACACGCTCACAGTTAATCTGGCTGATTTGTCTGTAGCCCTTACAACAGAAATTCAAAGATTGGAAAAACTTCACCTATCCTGGATAGCAAGGATCAACATTACCAAAATGCACTTACTACCTAAATTTCTATATGTTGCCAGATCGCTCCCATTTCTTTTCCCACTGCAGTTCTTAAACAAATTACAATCCCAGTTACTGAGGTTTATCTGGAGAGGTAAAAAGCCTAGATGCAAAAGACAATATCTATATATGCCACTTAAAGAGGGGGGCATGTCGGTACCCCACCTATTATCTTACAACATTGCAGCAATATTAGATCCACTATACTGTCATTGGTCTGTGCCTGATAGTCAAGTTTGGTCTCAAATGGAGAACGAATCGACACAACCCCATTCTGTGAAAGACATCCTAATAGCCACAATTCTAGTTGTTAAACCCCCACAGCTACATTTACTCTCAGTGGCTCACGCGGTCAAAGTTTGGCTGAAGTATGTAGTCCCTACACCATGGGTCCATGTGACTAGGCCAAACTGCCCGCTTTCTGTTATAGGAGTCAGCATACCTACACTATCGCTAAAAGATTGGTCAGCAGCGGGAATAGCTTCAGTTGGAGATTTATATGATGCGAACACTCTTAGGTCCTTTTTGGAACAAAGCTCCACATTTGAGCTCCCCAGATCCCGCTTTTACCAATACCTCCAAATCAGACATGCACTTCAATCATGGACTTGGCCTACCCATTCCATACCGACTTCCCCTTATCATAATTTTATAACTGGGAAAAAAGGGCCTAGTAAGGGACTCTCTATAACCTATAAACTATTAACAACTGGTAATAATGAAGTAAAACCCCAATATGTGGTAAAATGGGAGAAGGAACTATCGTGCTCTTTCCCTTGGGAGGTGTGGATAACAGCGTCTCTCTCAGTTACTAACCATTCCAGGTGCACTAACCATCTAGAACTGATGAAAAAAATATTTCTGCGATGGTATCTACATCCTACACGGCTAGCCCATTTCTCCCCCACGCACTCGAAACTGTGCTGGAGAAAATGTGGCGAAATGGGGACTCTACTTCACATGTGGTGGAGCTGTCCAGTCATCCAAATATTATGGTCCCAAGTTAATACCTTAATTTCTGAGGTGCTTCGATTTCAGATTCAACTAACTCCGGCCCTAGCAGTTCTAGACCTAACATTAGAAGATTACCCTATTTACTACAGAACGGTACTCCAAAATATCCTTATAGCCACCAGACTGTCAATCGCTCTACACTGGAAGTCTAATCATCCCCCCCACCTTACAGAAGTCATAGATAGAGTTAATTTCCACTTTAAGTGTGAAACATCTCTCTCGATACCTCCACATGCTATTGCGAAAACTAGAGAAAGATGGGACTATTGGATGAACTCTAAATACTTCAGATAACGATAGCTCATTAACCTCCATGGTAATACTATTGACTAGAAGCGTTATTTACTCTTAGCCTTCCATATTGCTTGTTAAGTGGTAATGCTGGTGGAGTCTACTATTTCTAAGGCTCCAGTTTTCACTCCATTTATATACTGTGAAATTTTGACCATGACATTATGTTCTATGTTTGGTGCTTTTGTTTCCTGTTATTTGGGCCTATTAGAGCCCTTGTATTCCCCTCTCCCTTTTTCCTATTCTGTTCCTCCATACCTCTTTTCCTAAAAATAAAAACCTCATGTTTTAAAAAAAAAAAAAAAATGTTGTTTCTAACAAACATTTGTTCTTCACAATTGTCAAAAGTGGCTCATGGGTCATGTTTTGAATTTTTGGGGACATTTTGCTGTGACATGCAGCTATACTACAGGTCCTATTATAAAAAAATGTTATTTCTAACAGACATTTGTTCTTCACAATTATCAAGAGTGGCTCAAGGGTGATGGTGCTGTCAGAAACAGGAATAGGTAGGACACTGTTAATGAACACATAATTGCAAAATGACTTGTTTTTGCAAGATCTAAAACATAGGTATCAATCCCTGTATTGAGACAACCCATTTAATACAATTAAAAAAGAGAAACAAAGACATGGTGGATTCCATCCTATTTTAAAAAATGTGTTTTCTAGAATTAAAAATACTAAAAAACTTGCATGTACAAAATAGCTGTTAAAATAATTCCTCTGAATTGTACAAGGGAGGTACAGGAAAACTTGACCAGATGTAGGTTATTTAGAGGACATGGAGTATGGAGCATGGACAGAGAACAAAGTACAGAGACAATTTCCTCCAGCTCGTTGAGTAAAATGAGAAAAAGAATGCCAAGAAAAAGGGCACATGGGTGGAACAGGAGCGTTAACCACCAGTATTTCCAAGTGAAGCTCAATTGGTCCGCACTCATACGGAGGGGCAAGCACTACCCAGGACAGGGACAGTATTTGTCCAGTGAAACTAAAATGGTGGTTGAAAGACTCCTTTTTCCAGCACTTTTTAATCTGGGGTCATGCAGGTTTGGGGCTCATGCTGTGGCCCAGGACAGGTATAATCAATGTCCAGTGAATCTAAAATGGTGGTTGAAAGACTCCTTTTTCCCGCACTTTTTAATCTGAGGTCATGCAGGTTTGGGGCTCATGCTGTGGCCCAGGACAGGTATAGTCAATGTCCAGTGAAACTAAAATGGTGGTTCAAAGACTCCTTTTCCCGGCACTTTTTAATTTGGGGGTCAGACAGGTTTAATGGCCATACTGCGGTCCAGGACAGGTATCGTCAATGTCCAGTTCAACTAAAATGGTGGTTCAAAGACTCCTTTTCCCGGCACTTTTTAAATTGAGGGTCAGACGGGTTTAATGGTCATACTGCGGTCCAGGACAGGTAATAGTTAATGTCCAGTTCAACTAAAATGGTGGTTGAAAGACTCCTTTTTCCAGCACTTTTAATCTGGGGTCATGCAGGTTTGGGCTCATGCTGTGCCCAGGACAGGTATAGTCAATGTCCAGTGAAACTAAAATGGTGGTTGAAAGGCTCCATTTTCCGTCACTTTTTAATCTGGGGTCATGCAGGTTTGGGCTCATGCTGTGGCCCAGGACAGGTATAGTCAATGTCAAGTGAAACTAAAATGGTGGTTGAAAGTCTCCTTTTTCCGGCACTTTTTAATCTGGGGGTCATGCAGGTTTGGGCTCATGCTGTGGCCCAGGACAGGTATAGTCAATGTCCAGTGAAACTAAAATGGTGGATCAAAGACTCCTTTTTCCGGCACTTTTTAAATCTGGGGGTCATGCAGGTTTGGGGCTCATGCTGTGGCCCAGGACAGGTATAGTCAATGTCCAGTGAAACTAAAATGGTGGTTCAAAGACTCCTTTTTCCGGCAATTTTTAAATCTGGGAGTGATGCAGGTTTGGGGCTCATGCTGCGGACCAGGACAGGAATATTCAGTGTCCAGTTCAAGTAAAACGATGGTTCAAATCATACTGCCTTCTGGCACTTTTTAATTTGTGGGTGATGCAGGTTTAAGGGTCATGCTGTGGTGCAAGGCAGGGATAGTGAATGGTGTGTGATTTTTTTTCTGTGGCTTTTATAACCTAAGTGTGTTGCCTAAGATGTAGCACGTATCCATTTGACTGTTGTGGATGTTAATTCCAGCTTCTCCATCCCTGTTTGGGTGTAAGGATGAAGGTGTTGTTGCTCTCCCATAGAATTTAATGGTTATCGATCATAATCTACCATCGACCATCGAATATCTTGTCGATGATGGTCGACTATCGACCATCGACCGATGTCGATGGCCAACGTAATCGCTGAACACTACTTGTAATGCGATGATGAACAAATTTAAAAAAATGCTTAATGGGTTAAATTCGTCCAGCGATACATCCAGAACAGCTCAATTGAGGGAGATTTTGGAGAGTAGAGATATAATAGATATTATCATTCTAGCATTTACAGTGTTGACATAGGGAGCCTTTTGGTCTTTCTTGACTATGTTTATATTTCTTCCATACTAGATTTGATTATATTTTTACCTAGAGGTATTTCCTGCTTAGCCCCATTAACTAGACAAGTTGTAGAGTTTCTCTTAAGGCATAGATTCCTGACAGGGTCGCTCTTATAAGGGCGGTTACCCTTATATTGTATGTAGGGATAGTTTTTTGTGGTTGTTTCCCTTAAGATTAGGGGAAGTGTAGGATCATTTTGATTGTATTTAATTCGTTGAATAAACGTTACGTTTTATCCTTAGAAGGTCACTGCTATATTGGTTGTTACATAGATGTTTGTAAATGTTTTGTAATTTTAGGAGCAAATTAGATAGTCCCTAACTTTTCATACAACTCCTGATCATTCAATTATATAGGATGTATTTGATAGAATGCAATACAGTTTAGGGCATTGCACTTTAATACAGAAGTTCAGCTGAAACTGCTATGAATGTGTACGTGGACAAGTTTGTTCCCTTCTGGTCGCAGCCAAAGCAGTTGTGTAGCCCTAGCCTTATTCCTAACGTTTAGGTATTCAGCCTCTGTTATTTTGTTATCACTGGGATTATGATCATGACAATAACCGTGCTATTTCTCCTCAGTATAGAGAATAGGAAAGCCAAACAAAAACAGATAAAAAAAAATTCAAGCACTAGGTGTCAGTGTTTTCATTCTGAAAATGGCATGTTTTCTTTCTTAAGCTTATGTTTAGTGTAATTGTAAGCCAATATATTTGATTTGGCCAATGTGTTTTACTCTCACATTTATTGTTCATTGATTTTTGAAGATTTCTAAATGTGAAAATTCCTGTACTTTATTCACTCATCACCTTGCAAAATTTCAGCCCCTCCAATATTTAAAGCAGTGAGGTAAATAACTATTTGATCCCTTGCTGATTTTGTAAGTTTGCCCACTGACAAAGACATTGACGTTCTATAATTTTAAGGGTTAGTTAATTTTAACATTGAGAGATAGAATATCCAAAATAAAATCCAGAAAATCACAATGTATTATATAAATTTATTTGCATTTTTCTGAAATAAGTATTTGATCCCCTACCATCCATTAAGAATTTTGGCTCCTACAGACCAGTTAGATGCTTATAATAATTGCATTTTGCTGGGAGAAATAAGTATTTGATCCCTATCAACCATTAAGAGTTCTGGCTCCTACAGTTAGACGCTCCTAATCAACTCGTACCTGCATTAAAGACAGCTGTCTTAAATAGTCACCTTTATAAAAGACTCCTGTCCACAGACTCAATTAATCAGTCGGACTCTAACCTCTACAAAATGGGCAAGACCATAGAGCTTTCTAAGGATGTTAGAATGGGCTACAAAACCATAAGTAAGACGCTGTGGAGGAGAAAACTGTTGGTGCAATAGTAAGAAAATGGAAAAACTACAAAATGACTATCAATCGACATCGATCTGGGGCACCATGCAAAATCTCACCTCATGGGGTATCCTTGATTATGAGGCAGGTGAGAGATCAGCCTAAAACTATACAGGGGGAACTTGCTAATGATCTCAAGGCAGCTGGGACCACAGTCACCAAGAAAACCATTAGTAACATATTACGCCATAATGGTTTAAAATTCTACAGTGCCCACAAGGTCCCCCTTCTCAAGAAGGCACATGTGCAGGTCTGTCTGATGTTTGCCAATGAACACTTGGATGATTTTGTGAGTGATTTGGAAAAGGTGCTGTGGTCAGGTAAGACAAAAGTTGAGCTCTTTGACATTAACTCAACTCGCCGTATTTGGAGGAAGAGAAATGCTGCCCATGACCCAAAGAACACTGTCCCCAATGTCAAACATGGAGGTGGAAACATTATTTTTTGGGGGTGTTTCTCTGCTAAGGGCACAGGACTACTTCACGGGATCAATGGGAGAATGGATGTCATGTGCTGTAAAATTCTGAGTGAGAATCTCCTTCCATCCGCCTGGACATTAAAAATGGGTCATGATTGGGTCTTCCAGCAAGACAATGACCCAAAACATACAGCCAAGGCAACAAAGGAGTGGCTCAAAACGCAGCACATTAAGGTCATGGAGTGACCTAGCCACTCTCCAGACCATAATCCTATCGACAACTTATGGAGGGAGTTGAAGCTCCAAGTTGCCAAGCGACAGCCTCAAAATCTTAATGATTTAGAGATGATCTGCAAAGAGGAGTGGACCAAAATTCCTCCTGACATGTGCACTAACCTCATCATCTACTACAAAAAAACCTCTGACTGCTGTGCTTACCAACAAGGGTTTTGCCACCAAGTATAAAATGTTGTTTGCCTGAGGGATCAAATACGTATTTCTCACTGCAAAATGCAAATCAATTTACATAATTCATACAATGTGATTTTCTGCATTTTATTTTTGATATCTTATCTCTTAATGTTAAAATTAACCTACCATTAAAATTATAGACTGTTCATGTCTTTTTCAGTGGGCAAATTACACAATCAGCAAGGGATCAAATAATTATTTCCTTCACTGTACATGCACATAGGGAGTATATAAACCCAAAACCATGATAATCATACATAATTAATTTTTTAAGGTAAAATGTGTAAATACTAAATACATCTCATGAATATACAGTGAAAAATATGAAAATACAAAGTGTATCAAATATTCATATAATTTATAAATAAAATGGCAATTAAAGTGTAAAAGTACAGCATTGTGCAACATAAATCAGGGCATTGCTAGGGTTCTAAAACATCGGGGGCCTGGGCCCTCTGTATTAAGTTTTGTTCAGTCAGACTGGGTTCACACAGCGTTTTTCACGCCACATCGTATTTTTACAAATGAAAAAATTATGTTCCGCCATTAATTTTTTGTGTATTTCACACTCTCAACTAAGCAGTACACCGTACAATGAAAATCAGTGCTGACAATTAACTTTTCCAAAACCTCTCACCTACATATGATAGTGTAATTCCTTATAAATAACATACAAACACAGTTACCGAATAATATAACTATATATGGAGCAAATATATCATATGTTTGATTGTTATTAAAGAAAATCCTACATTACCAAGACCCAATAATACCACTACCCAAGGACCAAATAATACTGACAGACCATGACCAAATGCGACCACCACATGTGACTATCAGTTGTATGTAGGCACTCTGCAGATTATTTATTACTACCTTACAGTGACACATGAGACATATGAGTGATTACAGTGCAGTTACATTCAATAACTCACAGGTGTCATCTCCTCCGATGTAAGTCGTTCTCTTTTCTCTTTCTTCTCCATCTTGACCAGATTGCCATGATCACTTCTCCTGGCCAGGACTCGTCTCCGCAGAATTCATCACACAAATATTTTAAATTCTCCCTTTTCTAGCACATATATACCTACAGATCTACTGGAGGGGTTTATATATCTCCCTACCTAATGTAGGTTCATCCCGGAAAGCATAGTGATGCCACATCCCCACAGCAACCCACTTTCCGATGATAGGAAAGCCAGGTGCTTGCTGTGGGGGATGGGGAGTCATCCATCATTCCTATATAGGCCCCCATTAGTTAGAGAGGTATATAGACTACCCAATAGGTAGGTATGTATATAGGTGTCCTCAGTAGGTAGGTGTATGAGTCCCAATAGTAGGTAGATAAGTGTAAAGTTACTCTTGGTAGATAGGTAAATAGGTACATACATAGATAGGTATAAATGGCCTCCCGTTGGTAGTTTATAAAGTCCCTCACAGTAGAGAGTTAGGTATAGTATGTATGCAGTTACACATGAGCCCCTGTAGATTGCTATACAGTCACTTTCAGTAGCTAGCGAGGTATATAGGGCCCCTCAGTAGGAAGGTAAATAGGTTGCTTTGATAGGTAGGCATACAGATAGGTAAATACAGTTGTGCTCAAAAGTTTACATATCCCGGCAGAATTTTTGCTTTCTTGGACTTTTTCAGAGAATATGAATGATAACACAAAAACTTTTTTTTCCACTCATGGTTAGTAGTTTGGTGAAGCCATTTATTGTCAAACTACTGTGCTTCCTCTTTTTAAATCCTTATGACAACCAAAAACATCCAAGTGACCCTGGTCAGAAGTTCACATACCCTGGTGATTTTGGCCTGATAACATGCACAGAAGTTGACACAAATGGGTTTGAATTGCTACTAAAGGTAACATCTTCACCTGTGACTTGTTTGCTTGTAATTAATGTGTGTGCATTAAAACTGAGTGAGTTTCTGGCATCAAGACAGACTCTTGCCTCTTTCATCCAACCACTGACGTTTCTTGATTGTGTCATGGGGAAAACAAAAGATTTGTCAATGGATCTACGGGAAAAGGTAGTTAAACTGTACAAACAGAAAAGGGATACAAAAAGATATCCAAGGAATTGATAATGTCAGTCAGCGGTGTTCAAACTGTGATTAACAAATGGAAAATCAGGGGCTCTGTAAAAACCAAACCACAACTGCCAGTACAATTGTTCATGATGCAAAGAAAAACTCACAAATAACATCAGCTGAAATACAGGACTCTATTAAAACTAGCGGTATGGTTGTTTCAAGATGTACAATAAAGAGGCACATGAAGAAAAATGGGCTGCATGGTCAAGGCGCCAGAAGAAAGCAATTACTGCGCAAATGCCACAAAGTATCTCGTCTACAATATGCCAAACAGCACAGAGACAAGCCTCAAAACCTCTGGAACAAGGTAATTTGGAGTGGTGAGACCAAAATCGAACTCTTTGGCCACAACCATAATCGTTACATTTGAAGAGGTGTCAACAAGGCCTATGATGAAAGGAACACCATTCCTACTGTAAAGCACAGAGATGGATTGCTGATGTTTTGGGGATGTGTGAGCTACAAAGGCACAGGAAGGTTGGTCAAAGTTGAAGGAAAGATGAATGCAGCACGTTATCAGCAAATACTGGAGGCACAATTGCACTCATTAGCCCGGAAGCTGTGCATGGGACGTACTTGGATGTTCCAACATGGCAACGATCCAAAACACAAGGCCAAGTCGACCTGTCATTGGCTTCAGCAGAACAAAGTGAAGGTTCTGGAGTGGCCATCTCATTCTACCTGACCCCGATCTCATTGAGCCACTCTGGGGAGATCTCAAGTGTGCAGTTCATGCAAGACAGCCCAGGAATATACAGGAACTGGAGGATTTTTGCCAAGAAGAATGGGCAGCTTTATCATCTGAGAAAATAAATAGCCTCATCCACAACTATTGCAAAAGACTTCAAGCTGTCATGATCTGGGCCATTTGGATGTTTTTGGTTGTCATTTTGATTTAAAAATAGAAAACACAGTAGTTTGACAATAACTGGCTTCACCCAACCACTAATCATGAGTGAAAAAAGTTTTTGTGTTATTATTCATATTCTCTGAAAAAAGGTCAAGAAAGCAAAAATTTTGCCAGGGTATGTAAATTTTTGAGCACAAATATATGTACTATCCCAGTAGGTAGGCAGGTATATAGGTACCATGGTAGTTTGATGGGTATATTGGTACTCCAGTATGTAGGTAAGTAGATCCCCTTCCCAGGTTAGTTGGTAGGTATACATGTCCCCCAGTAAATTGGTAGTTTTAAAGGGCCCCCATTAGGGTGGTAGTTATTTAGGCCCCCTCAGTATGTAGGTAGATATGTATATGTCCCCCTAATAGATTGGTAGTTATATAGGGTCCCCAATAGGGGTGTATATGCCCCCCCAGTAGGATGGTAGTTATATGGGGACCCCAGTATGTAGGTAGGTAGGTATATATGTCTCTGCAGTAGATTATAGGGCCCAATAGAATATAGCTAGGAATATGTGTTTCCCAGTAGGTTATAGGGCCTCCCAGTCGGTAGATAAGTCTATGTGTCCTCCAGTAGGTTATAGGACCGCCTAGAATGTAGGTAGGAATTTATGTTTCCCAATAGGTTAAAGGATCCCCAGTATGTAGGTAGGAAAATATGTTCCCCTAGTAGGTTATAGGTACCTAGGTTCCCCCCCAGTCTTTACGTAGGAATATATGTCCCCTAGTAGGTTATATGGCCCACCAGTATATAGGTAGTAATAAAGACCTGGATTAAAAATAACAAACTAATAGTAATCACCTACCCATACCCCTGGCAAAGCCCTCATTGATCTCTGGATCCCTGAACTGGCAGCATAACATGATAATGCCGTACAAGCGACATGATGACATTCTCACGCTGCCTGTGCTGTATACTCCAGAGGGCCGCCAGTCTGCTTAATAGCTACCGGAGTACTCCACGGGGCAGGGAGTTCTCGCTCTCTGCTCTGCCTCAGCTTTCAATTGTAATTGTGTCCAGAGGACATGCATACAGTTGAAATTATTGCTGGCTCTCTGGGCCCATGGCAGCAACCCAGATGCCAACGATGCATTGGCAATTTGTCCTCTGCACAAGCCCTAGATAAAACTGCCTAGCGCTGCCTCCGATATAGATACATGAAAATATAACTACATATCAATCAAAAGCACAATAAAAAAAACTAAAGTGAGGTGCTTAAAACTACTTAGGGAAATTATACCACAACATTTATTCCTATAAGTAATGTCACATTTCAGTTGTTTTTCATTAAAAGCTACAACTGAAAGAGCTCGTAATGTTGATACTTGGGACTGCAGCAGTAGCACCAAGATGTCCCTCAGAGGCAACAGTCTACAGAAAAGAAAGCTGGCTAGGACACAAGGAGCACTTGGGAACAGGGCAGCAGATAACAGACATAGTACTAGGAGTCCCCAGAGAAGCTGACACTGGAGATCACCGGAAGAGGTAGCTGGCATTGGAGACCAAAAGGTGAAACCCTGGAGACACTAGATACTAGAGGTACACGGAAGATGGAGATATGAGAACACTGGAACAAAGGTACAGAAGGCACAGGATCTCTGGAGACATGGAAGCTAGCGTTACTGAAAACACAGAAATACTGGACTACAGGAACTCTGGAGACTGGAGACAGAGAGGCCAGAAATACTGCAGGAAAGGTAACACTGAAGAACAGCTGGCACAGGAACATTGGAGCATGGGCATTTTTTGGCTTATGTTCTATTCCAGAATTTTGGCTAATATGTGGCACAAATTTTGGTGCATTAAAGCCAGTTCCACTTTCCCATGAGGCCACTCCCATTTTCTTGGCAAGCCACTCTCCCTGTTGGACAGTGTGCTGAAAGTGTCTTAAAGGGGTTGTCTCACTACATTGATTCATCTTAACTCAGTCCAGTTTTCTTGGTTTCACTTTGAATTCAGGGGCATGTTTACTGGCTTCTACTAGGCTGCAGTAGAAGCCAGGTTTGTAGCTATAGCAATCAGTGCTGGCAGCCTATCATGAGAGAGTAAACAGGTCTGTAGCTATAGCGACCTGAGGAGCTGATGCAGCCCATACAAGAGGGGATATCAAAATAGGTAGGACACTGTTAATGGACACATATTGCAAAGTGACTTGTTTTTGCAAGATCTTTAACATAAAAAGCAATCCTTGTAGCGAGACAACCCCTTTAAGCCCATAATAAATGTGTCTGGGACATTCTATGACATGTTACACCACTTTTTGGAGCATTGTAAGGCACTTTTTTGGTGCAGCCACATGTTAATAAGGTCCACTGAGTATTTGGGCATCCATTTGGCAAATAAGGTTCAATATTGATAAATGTAAAGTTATGCATTTAGCTACTAATGCAGAGATAACATGTCCTATCTCAGGGGTGTAGTGTAATTATATTTGGCCTGCAAGTAATGGCCAGGCGGGGTACAGAGGAGAAGAGAAAGATGCCAGGAGCTATGATTACACTGCTCTCACTCAGTCCCTCCCTATCTGCAAAGAGAAGAGAAGGGACTACGTGGCTGGAGAAACAACCCAGACAGCTGGACAACTGATAAGGCATAGCAGGATGACTGATATGAGGAGCTCATTCAGAGAAACGTGGATCCAGACCCTCAGCACTTAACCATCCAGCTCCTTGTCAGCCCCAGAATCTCTGCAGGCAGTTGGGTACTCTAAACAGAGAAGCCGTGCAGCAGATTAGAAGCACTGTGAAGATCAGATATAAGCTCTACACAGGTGCCATGTAGACATTATTACAGTGCAGTTACATTGACTTACTCATTCACTTAATATCTTAGAATCCTCACTTTTCCAGCATCTCCATATCTGTTTCCCACCTCTATATACAAGCTCCCCATGGGGTGAAAGGTTTAGTTGGTGGGGTTATGGGGTGATAGGTAGGGAGGAGAGGAGGCACAGGCCACAGTTTACATGCACAATCTCCCAAAGTGTGTGTGGAGGAACAAAGAACCAATCTATTGGAAATTGTACTGGACTGTGGCCTGTATCCCTGGGATCATATTGTATGGCTTAAACTGCACCCTCAGAAGATTAAGAGAAGGCATGATTCATTAGACTATGTCGGGACAGCATTGGATCCTTTTCTTTCATAAAATGGTCAATAAGGGATTTTGTTGGAGGGTGTTTATTTGAATAAAGTGTTTTGTTGCTGTACAGTCAATGCATTAAATCCAGGACAACAGACATAAGGCTGCAAAACCAGGCAGGTACGTTGAGATCTCAAAGTCGTTTCATCATTCCTAAAAAAAGGGAGTTAAAAGACACTTCACAACTTTATATAAGAGAGAACATAGAGGTGAGAGTTCTATTAGGTAACGTAATTTGAAGTAGACCAAATACGCCATTTCTGTTTTTGCTTCAAGATTAAATGGGGAGGGATAGCAAGACTTATCTCACTATGATACTGAATATTTATCCTACTCAAAACCTCTGCAAACCCTGGAGCAGATGTTGCCTTCCAATGATATGCAATGGTAGATCTGGTAGCAATAAGGATATTGTCATGGGGTCCGGCGCGGGTACCGTCACCCCCCGCAGCCACCCCCTGCTCGCAGAGGTCCGTTGCGGGTGCCGTCATTCCCCGCAGCTGCCCCCCTGCTTGCGGGGGTCCGGCGCGGGTGCCATCGTTCCCCACGGCCATCCCCTGCTGCCCAGGCTGCGGCGCCTATTTACTTGCCAGTCCACGCTCCTGTGTTCGCTGCTCCTGCCTGTGCCGGCCGCTGTGTGCGTACACGCTGCTTAGGGCGCGTGCACGACGGCTTCTCTGGATTTAAAGAGCCAGCGCACCCATAATTTGCTAATTGTCGGCCGCTGGTCCTATACATTGTACACGCCCACTGCACTCTCTGCCAGATTGTTGGTGTGCGTTAGTGTGTCTAGAGAGTATTGGAGTTCCATTTGATAACCCGTGTACCAGTCCGTTCCGCTACGTTTCCTGACCTTGTCTGTTTGCCGCCTGCCCTGACTTCTGCTTGTCTCTGACCACGAACTTCTGTCGCCTGCCCTGACCTTCTGCCTGTCCCCGACTACATCTATGAATTACAATTATGTACAATTCATTACACCGGTCGCCATAGCATGCAAGTCACGTCAGGGGTATCTACCTGGTATACTCACTCTGAAGCAAGTCCATCCCGATTTGAAGAGGTATCTGGTGATTACCGGGGGCTACTTAGACTCCGCTCCCTGGCGTGGCTTAACTTTCATCGCTTGCGGTGGTCCAGCAAATCCACCAAACCCATTACAGTACAATCTGGCCATGGATTCCACCAGAGTACCTTTGCCTGAGCTCCGGGACGTCACGACGACTGTCGCCCAGCAGAGCCAGCTTATTGGCCTGCTCACGGCCATGATGCAGAACCTTGTGGCCCGTCTACCTCCGCCTGCGGCTGCTACTGCCAGGCCTGCACCAGTTGCTCCTGCACCGGGACCATATCTGCATCTGCCGCTTCCCTCACGCTATGACGGTGACCCCAAGAAGTGCCGTGGCTTCATCAGTCAATGCTCCATACACATTGAGATGTTGGGGCACCAATTCCCTACCGAGTGGGTTAAGGTGGCCTTCATAATTAGCCTCTTATCGGTGGGAAGCCTTGGCCTGGGCCACTCCACTATGGGACCGAGGAGATCCTCTGACAGCGAATCTGCAAACCTTCCTCCAGGGGTTCCGCACCGTCTTCGAGGAACCTGGCCGCACCTCCTCCACTGCCGCAGCTCTGCTCCGTCAGGGCGACTCTACCGTGGGTCAGTTATCCGTGCAGTTCCGTACCCTAGCCTCTGAGCTGGACTGGAATAATGAGGCTTTGGTGGCAACCTTTTGGCAAAGCCTCTCCGGGCGAATTAAAGACGAGCTCGCTGGTTAGGACCTGCCATCCGCTCTGGACGAACTGATTCGGTTGGCCTCCAGAATTGACATTCAGTTTGCCAAGAGACAGCAAGAGCTCCGCCACCAACGGGAGGTCGCTCAACCACGCTGGTTACCTCGTCTGGCTCCCCTTTTCCAATGACCTCCACCTCCTCCGCCAATGGTTCCTGAGGATGAACCCATGCAGTTCGAGAGAATCCACCTGACCCAGGAGGAACGCCTGCAGCGTCGTCAGAGGCAGTTGTGCTTCTACTGTGGTGGTTCTGGCCACTTAATTGGGGTCTGTCCGGTGCGCCCAGGGTCACTTTCGCACATAGGGCTCGCAGGAGAGGCATCCCTAGGTGTCCGTGCGGCCTCTCCCTGCCTGACCATTCCCGTACTCTGTGGAGTGTCGCCGGACAGCACCTTTCAAGCCACTGCCTTCCTTGATTCGGGGTCCATTGGAAATTTTGTCAGCCAAGCTCTGGTGTCCAAGTTTCGTCTCCCGGTGACCCTTCTGCAGAAACCCATGTTCGTCTCTTCCGTCAGTAGCGAATTTCTAAAGGACGCTATCCGGTTCAGCACTACGCCCCTCACCATGCAGATTGACGCTTTACAAAAGGAGACTTAGACACTTCTCGTACTGCCTCGCTCCTCCTCTGAAATCCTCCTGGGCCTCCCTTGGTTGCAAGACCATGCTCCGAACTTAGATTGGATCTCGGGCGAAATTATCCGTTGGGGTTCTGCGTGCCACTCGCGATGCTTTCCTGTTCTCCGTCCAGCTCTACGGCCCGCCTCTGTAAAGTCTACGAAGCCTCTGCCAGTCTGCCCACTCCGTACCAGGATCTAGCCGACATCTTTTCCGAAAGACAGGCCGAAACTCTTCCCCCGCATCGGCCGTTCGACTGTCCTATTGACCTGCAACCCAGTAGTACTCCTCCCCGAGGCAAAGTCTACCCTCTTTCTGTCCCAGAGACTAAGGCCTTGTTGGAATATATACAGGAGAATCTCCATAAAGGCTTCATACGCAAGTCTTCTTCGCCTGCGGGGGCCGGTTTCTTCTTTGTTGAAAAGAAAGATGGTACTCTCCGGCCCTGTATCGATTATCGGGGACTTAACAAAATCACTATAAAAAATCGATACCCCCTGCCTCTGATCTCAGAGCTTTTTGATCACCTATGTGGCGCAAATTTTTTTTCCAGGTTGGACTTACGTGGTGCATTCAACTTGATTCGTATCCATGAAGGCGACGAATGGAAGACGGCCTTTAATACCCAAGATGGCCATTTTGAATAACTCGTCATGCCATTTGGCCTCAGCAATGCTCCGGCGGTGTTCCAAAACTTCGTCAATGAGATCTTCCGCGATCTCCTCTACGTCTGTGTTATCGTCTACCTAGATAACATCTTAATCTTCTCTCCTGATCAGGAAACTCACCGCCACCACGTCCGCCATGTGCTCAAACATCTCCGCGACCACCAGTTATATGCCAAACTGGAGAAATGCCTGTTTGAACGCACCTCGCTGCCCTTCCTAGGGTACATCGTCTCGGATCAGGATCTCCAGATAGATCCCTCAAAGCTGTCTGCAGTCCTACAGTGGCCTCGACCAGTGGGCCTTCGCTCTATCCAACGTTTTCTGGGGTTTGCGAATTATTACAGACAGTTCATCCCGCATTTCTCCACGCTCGTGGCTCACTGGTGGCCCTTACAAAGAAAACTGCCAACCCCAAATCCTGGCCTCTAGAAGCCCAAGAAGCTTTTGATCGTCTTAAGTCAGCATTTGCTTCTGCTCCTGTTCTGTCTTGCCCAGACCCGCAGCGTCCGTTCGTCTTAGAAGTTGACGCCTCCTCAGTAGGTGCAGGCGCTGTCCTCCTACAGAAGACCTCCTCAGGGAAACTACATACTTGCGGCTTCTTCTCAAAAACCTTCACGCCAGCTGAAAAGAAATACTATTGGTGATCACGAATTACTGGCCATTAAGTTAGCCTTAGAAGAATGGCGGCACTTGCTGGAGGGAGCTCGCCACCCCATCGATATATTCACCGATCACAAAAATCTTCTCTATCTGCAGTCTGCCCAACGACTGAACCCTCGGCAAGCCAGGTAGTCACTTTTTTTCGCCCGCTTTGATTTTCTTCTCCACTTTCGGCCAGCTGGGAAGAACGTCAGAGCAGACGCCCTCTCTAGATCCTCGGACACAGTGGGCTTGGAGCCACCTCTGCAGCACATAATACCTCCTGAACGTCTCATCACGGTGGCCCCCATGGACCTTCAACATCTGCCTCCTGGGAAGACTTACGTACGCCCTGCCATGCGGCCTCGTATCCTGAAGTAGGGACACGTCTCACGAACAGCGGGTCATCCTGGTGTCCATAAGTCCCTGCAGCTAATCTCCCGTTATTATTGGTGGCCCACTCTCGCTCAAGATGTTAGAGACTTTATCCTGGCGTGTACCTCCTGTGCCCGTAATAAAGTCCCTCATCTCAGACCCGCGGGTCTACTTCAGCCTCTCCCGGTGCCAGAAAGACCTTGGTCCCATGTAGCCATGGACTTTGTTATGGACCTCCCAGCCTCCTCTGGAAACACTGTCACCTGGGTGGTGACAGATAGATTCTCAAAGATGGCTCACTTTGTTCCTCTGCCCGGGTTACCCTCTGCCCCCCCGGCTTGCCCAGCATTTCTTTCAGCACATTTTTCGTTTACACGGGCTCCCATTGCATATCGTCTCCAATAGGGGGGTCCAGTTTGTTTCGAGATTCTGGCGGGCTCTACGTGGTCAATTGCTGGTTTAGCTAGACTTCTCGTCTGCATACCGTCCTCAAACTAACGGGCAGGTAGAGAGGGTTAACCAAGTTTTAGGCACCTACCTTCGACATTTTGTATCCGCCCGTCAGGATAATTGGTCTGACCTCCTCCCCTGGGCGGAATTCTAATATAAATCCCTGGCGTGGCCCGCTGGATCTTCCCTTTTTTTTTGGTTTAGGCTACATCCCTCCCCGCCTCCCCCTTGGCTACCTCTTTGTCGTTCCTGCCGGGATCCCCAGGGGGGGGACATCAGGCATTTTGGAAAGTCACAAGACGGGCCCCTTCTGGGCCCTCCGTCGCCCCAAAGGTCAGGCTGCAGGTACCATAGACTCCAATTTTAAAACCCGTTTTGATGGGTTTGGTTATTGAAAGTATATTCGCCCCAAAGGGTGCCCGTTTATAAGTTAGGGCTATAAAATACAGGAAATCCTTTAAAAAGAAGATTTTGCTCCCTATCTACTGAAAAAAAAAAATTAATTCTTATTTTCAACGTTTTGTCAAAAAATGTTAAGCACCCACGAACTTACAACGGCCCAAACGCCGGTGGCCCACATATCTTTACCTCTCAAAAGAGCCCAAATTCAGGCCTCTCACGGGGTCAACCGACCCCCCATTTGCGAGAAAAAAAATAAAAAGACACCCCAAACCCCTGCAAGCTTCTGCACGTTAACGTCTGTGAAAGGGGCGGGGTGCAGAAAAACCAAAAATGGAGATCCCTTCCCCCTAATTTTTTAAAAGCAATTCTCCCCAAATACAACTTTTATAGTTCTGCCAAAAAAAACATTTTGAAAAAACACCCTTTGACCTGGGTGCCCCCGGCGGGGTTTGTAACCAAACCGTTACAGATATGCTGAACCTTTTGGGAAAGAGATGAGGAATATCCCCAATCCCAATGTCAAACATGCAAGTTCCTGATGAGGTAAATAAAGGGGAATATAGATATTGGGATCAGCCCTTCTGTTGCACCCCACAAACCTGTGATACGGGCAGAGCCATACATCCAGAGCCAACTACCCCCACAATTTCTCCAGCAATCTTAGAGGCCCAGGGAAAATTTAGATTTCGGACTGGGGAAAGGGGTTCCCAATGAAGATTAATTTCCTTAAAAAGGGCCTATTTTTTATGTTTTTTAGAGTGCTTAGAGGTCGACATCCCCGCTGTCCACCAGTCCTAAATGGGAAAAAGATTTGCACTTTCCCCAATTCCATTTGCCCTTTATGTCGGTTTTTTGTTGTCAAACCCGTTTTTCATGGGGGAAAAATAAGTAGCTGAGAGATTTAATGTGGAAATTTGTTCTAAATAAAAAATGTTGGAAAGGGGGATGCAGGTTATTAATGGGGGGAAGTGGGGGAGGGATGAAACTGGTGTTCTTGTAAAAATTTTAAAATTGCGATTTTGGTTTTGGGGGTTTTGGGGCCGAAATACCCTAAAACGATCTAAAGACCCTTCGACAGAAAAATCTCCAATTCCCCAGATCCTTGAAATCCATTTTTGAAAGTTTTTTGGGTTTGCTTCTGGGCTTGGATAATGGACAGTATTTCAAATCAACATGTAGTTACGTTTAGCCATATATGTTTTGAACATCTTGAAAAGATGTAAAACGTGGGTAGGTATGCTGAAAAAGAAGGGGTGGGGGGAACCCAACAGCATTGTATTAAGTGATTTTAACCGAGCCCCATGCCAGTGTTGAGTTTTCAATAGTTAGTCGGAGTATTTGTGGTTTATTCTGTGATAATAAATCGGTTCCAAAATGGGGAAATGTTGTAATCTTAAATTTGGTAAGCCCCCCCCTTCCCTTTTTAAGGGGTTTGATACTGTCTTTAAACCTCGGGTTTCTTGGATCCCAAAATAAACTTCGGAATAGAGTTTAAACCCGAAGTAGCAATCTGGGGGTTGCAAGGGAAGGGTCTTCCCATGTATAAAAATTTGGGAAAAAGGAGCATTTTGGTGATTTTTTTAATTTTTGGGCCCACCCAAAAAAGGGGTAAATGGCAAATTTCGAATCCTTCGGTTAAAAAGGGCATAGTGATTCCAATTAGTTTTAGGTTTTCAGAGAGGTTGGGGGAAATCTGAACTCCAAAGGGCGTGATACACGATTCAGCCAAACAAATTTGTTTTTGGGGGCGGTTGGTGCGTGTTGTAGTGGACAATTAATCGGAAAATATGACTTATTGACATTTAATTGTTAAAGAAAAACCCCCGGTAGAATTGAAGGTATTAATGCCGGGTAGAAAATTTCGGGTTTTTGACCCCAAAGATTAACACTTTGCATGTCAGCATATGACTGGCTTTGTGTAGTTTTGGGGTATATCTACCAGTAATCAGGGGGGGAAAGGGTTCTGAAATTTCTGCCAGCAGTTCAATACCAGATCAAAAATCAAAGTTTAGAGCGGGCATCCGTGCCTGGTATCGTTTGGATATTGAAAGTATGTGATAAAAAGCCCAGGGAATAAACATTGGGTGGGGGGCAGGTGTACAGAGAGGTAATTGCAGTATATTTTGGGCCGCAAACCCAAACTTGCGGGGGACCTTTTTAAAATAAAGAGTTAATACGAATGAAGGCTTTTTTGCCCCCTTCAGTGAGAGAAGGGCAGAGGGAAAAAATTTTTTTGTTGAGTTTTTAAAAATGCAACACATTAAGGATCTTCTGAGCCATCCCCAGTTTTGTCATTCTTAAAAAATTACCTGATCTAGGCCAACTTGAAAAGTGATTACGTTTCTCTATTTGCAATAAATAATAATAATTTTGGAGAATATTTAATGTCCCAAAATTGAGTAAAGAAATGGGAGTAATTTACACTTTATCTTGTGGTTTACCAGGTCACAATTTGGGAGCCAAATCTCTGCAGGAGGATCATTACCATTAGCAAAAGGAATAAAAGTATTTAAAGGGGGGGATCGAGAAAATTTGTTGGAAAAGTTTATAGTATTATTATTGATGGTCCGGGCCTGGAGATTTTTTTCAATTTGGATTTTATTAATCCGTTTTTGGGGTTCTTTAAAGGGGTAGGGGAAATTTAAAAGGAGGGTTTAATGTTAAATTTGGATTCCGTGGCAATGTAAATTTATTAAGAAAAAATTCTGATAGGGGTTTTAAAAGGGTGGGGAAGGGGGGATCTTCTTTAAGATTGTATAAGGGGGGATTTATTGGGGAAAATAGGTTTAACAAAAATGTTGAGGTTGTGACTTTTATATTTCCCATTGTGTAGTTTTATTTTGGCGCTGGCTTGGAGCTGTTTAACTCTTCTGGCCAGTATCCTCCCTGGGCGATCACCCACCGTAATTTAGCTACGAAGGATTCGTATTTATGGAGGTTAAACAATTGGAAATTTACGTTCAAGGGAAAGTTTTCTTCAATGTTGTTGGGGAAGGAAATTTTTTAAGAGTTTATCCCCATTTTAATTTTTCCTAAGAATCAGATTCTTTCTCTCTTAAATTTTTCCTGGAAACAATTTTTTGAAAACCCTCTAATGAAGCTTTTGGAGCACACAAAAAGTAGAGGGTAGGGTACGAAGAGGGTTGGAGCTAATACTCCCGCATGAGGTTTTGATTTCTTCCACAACTAGAGTCGACTTTAGGAATACGTATTCAGTCTCCAGGGGGAAAATGATGGAGGGGGGATTTATCTATTAATGTGAGAGAGACTGGGGCATGGTCTGACCATGTTCTAATGCCTATTTCGGTTGAGCAAATATTAGGCAAGACTTGCTTGCTTGTCCAAAAAAATCTATTCGTGAGTAAGATTTGTTAGGGGCTGAGAAGAAGGAATAGTGTGCATAGCGCCAGGGATCATGCAGGTCTTCTAATTTCAGCAGAGATTGCAGGCCATATGTCATAGAAGGGGCCTGTCCATGTCAGGGTTTATAACCATGTTAAAGTCACCACATAAATAAGGTTGTTCTTATAAAGGGACTTAGCTTTAGTAATGACCTTAGAGATAAGTCATGACTGTCTTGTATTTGGTGCATAAAGCGTGGCTATCGTATATTCAATATTATCTAGCAAACAATGCAGAATGATGTATCTACCCTTGTCATCAATAATTGCCTGTTTAAGTGAGAAAGAAATAGTATCTTTAAAAAAAATCACTACTCCAGCTTTTTTTGTGGGAAAAGAGGTAAGGAAATGTGATGGGAATCTCCTGGAGACATAAAATGTCTGCCTTTGATTTCAACGCTGCTCTCCACAGGGTTGACCTCTTAAAGGGCGAATTAAGCCCATTAACGTTAAGGGATAAGATTTTAATCCCCATTATTCTTAGCAGGGGAATACTTTGGAGACAGATTAGTTATAAGGTAAAAATCCTCCGGAGAGACTGAAATCAGAGACCTGGAATAGCAAAGTTCGACATACATGGCAGTAAACTTAGGAGAACAATAACAAATTTGCATAAGCAGCAGTAGAACATCAAACATGTAACACATAGCATAAACCAACAGAACAGCATTCCCAAAGAGTGGGAACGAGAACTAACCAGGGGACAACAGTCTAGTGGTAGGAGGACCCATGGAGCAGGTGGCAACGGTCGGGAATAGAAACTAAGCATTAGGAGAAAGTGGGCAAGGTCAAGCTCTGACCCAGAACTCAGTCATATGTTTTAGAAGCGGATCTTGCATGTTTCTCTGACCACAGCGGAGTGATAGCCTCTGGGCGGGCTCTCTGCGCCTTAGTAGGTGTGGCATTTCGGGATTGGAGTAGGTTCCAAGATGCAAGGAGTTATTTAGCCATTGTGGGAGTATAGCAGGTGATGTAGACATTGGGCGACATGTATGATCGGGCTTTACGCCTGGTGTGGGCGTTCCGGGGCGGGACGCGGCGCGCTCGAAAACTCCAAGGCATGTACGATCGCGAGTCGGCAAAGTGCGGCGCATTGCAGCGCTCGGCAGCTCCGACAGGCAGACCTGGTTGATTCTGGTCTAAATGCTCCGGCGGAGGCTAAGTGAAGCGAGAAAGGAACATGAGAGGAAACATAGAAGATCGCAACAGAAATCTCGGCGCTCAGAAATCGCCTTTATAAAGGCGGAAAACATTCTCAGAAAAGAGCTCAAAACTCAAAAAAAAAAAAAAAATACATTAAAAAAATCACTTTCCAAAAATCTAGAACGGCGCAATATCAGGAATTCGGATATTGGAAATTGCTGGGAAGTACAGTAATTCAAATTCTGTAAGATATTCTAATTAGTCGGCAGAAACCGGCCAATCAGACTAGGAGCGACAGTGAACTATTAAAACCTATGGAGAACTATTGACCAATCCAAATAAAGGGGGCGGAACAGTTCAAAATACAGAAAAAAATGCAGAATAGAGCTGATTGGTTGAGCTAGGGGGGGCTTGGCTATCTCGGCCAATCAGAATAGGAGCGACGGGGGACCCTTATAGCCTATGGAGAAGTTTGAACCAATCAAAATCAAAGGCGGGACAGTTCCAAAATACAGTAAAATGCTGAAAAGAGCTGTTTTGGTTGAGCTAGCGGGGGCTTGGCTATCCCAGCCAATCAGAGCGCGAGCTACTTCCCCCATTGTAGTCTATGGAGAGATCGGCGCAATGAAATCTTGGCTCTCAGCGCCGTGCGGCATGGAGTATGAATAAAAAAATAATTTTTATTGGTTGTAAAATATTCACTGAAATAGTGCTCAAACCTTCGATAAACATTAATCAATAAAATCCCCAACAAGCGTTTGTCGCCAAGAACCGGCGCTTACATCGGGAATTGCAATAGAGAGAATTGCCGGGAATACAGTAATTCAAAAATTTTGTAAGCTCTTCTCATTGGTCGGCAGAAACCAAAACCAATCAGAATAGGAGCGACAAAACCCATTATATCCTATGAGAAGGTTTTGACCAAAACAAAATCAAAGGGGGACAGTTCAAAATACAGTAAAAATGCAGAAAGAGCTCATTGTTTGAGCTAACCGGGGGTTGGCTATCTCGGCCAATCATGAGCGCGAAACTACTTCTCCCATTGTAGTCTATGGAGAGATCGGCGCAATGCAATCTGGGCGCTCAGCGCCGTGCGGCATGGAGTATGCCGGGAAATACCGTAATTCAAATTGTTTAAGCTCTTCTGATTGGTCGGCATAAACCAGCCAACCAGAATAGGAGCGACAGTGGCCCATTATTTCCTATGGAGGAGTATTGACCAATCAGAATAGGAGCTCGTCCAGCTTAGCCAATCAGAGCACGAGCTACTTTCTCATAGTACAGAAGTTGTACCGATGTGTATATAAAATGAACAATAATATTGGAGTAAAGAAAAAAAAATTAATTCAATAAAATCATATTTCTTTATTTTTGTTACCCCCATACTATAGATCAGTGGCTACCGAAAATAAATAAATAAAAATGATTTTATTGAATTCATTTTTTTTCCCTTCCCCCAATATTATGGATCATTTTATATACAGATCGGTACAACTTTTGTACTCTTATCATTTGATTTCGGCCATGTACTTTGTATTCCCGATTCCATTAAGAAAACCCATAGGAGCTTTCGCTCGCTCTCCCATTGGTCCCAAAAAAAACCGCGCCTCTTTTAAGTTAGCCAATCACAGAGCTCGCTCGGAATTTCTTTTCTCCATAGAACTCTGAGAAAGAAACTCGCGCTCTGATTGGCTAAGCTGGACGAGCCCCCCGCTAGCTCAACCAATCATCTCTTTTCTGCATTTTAATGTATTTTTGAACTGTCCCGCCTTTGAAATATTGATTGGGCAATACTTCTCCATTGGTTAGAATGGGTCATTGTCGCTCCCATTCTGATTTGGTCCATACTCCCCCATAGGATATAATGGGCCACTGTCGCTCCTATTCTGATTGGCTGGTTTATGTCGACCAATCAGAAGAGCTTAAACAATTTGAATTACTGTATTTCCGGGAATTCTCTATATTGCAATTCCTTATGTAGCACCGGTCTCGGCGACAAATGCGTTGTTAGGGATTTAACTGATTTATTTTTATAGAAGGTTTCAGGCTTTATCTGATAAGTTTTACATTTAAAATAAAAATGAGTTTTTTTATTCATATCCAGGCCGCACGGCGCGGCGGGGGATTGCATTGCGCCGATCTCTCCAAGACTAAAGGGGAAGTAGCTCGCGCTTGATTGGCCGGAAGTAAAACCCCCCCGTAACCAATTGCTTTTTTCGCATTTTTTAAATTTATTTTAACTGCCCCCGCTTTAAATTTGGTTGGTTCAAACCTTCTCCATAGGCAAATGGTTCCCTTTGTCGCTCCTTTTTCTGTTTGGCCGGTAGCCAAGCCCCCGTTAGCCCGCCAATTTCAGTCTTTTTCTGCTTTTTACTGTTTTTTGTACTGTCCCGCCTTTGATTTGTTTGGGTCAATAATCTCCCTAGGTTTTAATGGTTCCGGCTCTATTTCTGAATTGGCCGGTTTTGGCGTGTAACGAGCGGCGCCGCCCCGGGCCCCCGGGCTGCGGGCGCGCTCGCCCCCCCGGCCCCCCTTGTGTGCCGCGGGCGAGTGGCGGCACGGTCCGTGCCCGTGTGGGGCGTTCGTTCCCGCGGGGGCATAATAACTTCCCCGCCCCCCCGCCCTGACCCGGGGGCGCTCATCGGGCCCGTCGGGGGCGCTCCCTTCCCTAAGGGCCCCCGCCAGTCCCCCCTTTCTCTTAAAGGGCCAAGTGCCCCGGGTAATTGGGGGTGGTTGCCTCCTGCCCCCTTATATTGGCTCCTCCCCCGGGCACCCCCCCCCCCCCCCTCTCCAAACTTAGGCCTCCTACCCTTTAGAGAAAGCGTCTTGGCCTTGTTTGCCTCTACCGTGTCCCAATCGTCTCGCTCCTGTTTCCTGACCACAAAAACCTTGGCCCGTCGGAATTTTTGCCTGCCCTGACTACCCCTCAGTTCGCGATTCTGTACACGTTGTCCTTGGCTACCACCGCAAGCAAGTCCCGCCAGTGGAAACGACCGGGGTATTTTTCTCCCCCGCAGAAAGTCATCCCGTTTGCGGGGGGCTTGGTAAAAACGGGCTATTTAAGATTCCCGTTCCCTGGGGGGGGCTTCCACCATCGCTTGCGGGGGCCCCCAGCGGATCCACTACCACTGGTTACAGCCGACCAATGAGAATTGCTTTCAAAATTTTGAATATGTTTTTCCCCCGGCAATTTTCCAATATCCAAATTTTTTGATATACGCCGTCTAATTTTTGGAAAGTATTTATTTTATGTATTTTTTATTTTTGAGGTTTACTCTTTTCTGAGAATGTTTTCCGCTTTTAAAGGGGATTTTTTTTATTCATATCCGCCGGGGAACTTTTAAAGATTTCTCGCTGTTTTCCGCCCGTCTCGAATCGGAATAATGTGAGGGCAGTCCCGCATGCACCCAGTCCCGACTGTGCCCCACAACTGGGCGAGGCGCAGGGAACTTTTCCCCCATGTATGAGGCATCCCGGAGGGAAATCTTAGGGGCAGCGCCGCCTTGGGTCCGTCCCAACTGCGCCCCAAACACGGCGAGGCGCGGCGGACTTTTCATGTTTTTGAGTGTCTACCTCGGGGGGCGAATCATAGACCCCGCGCCGCACTCGCCTAGTCCCACACGGCCTCCACACCCGGCGAGGGGCGGCAGACTTTACTAGTATGTAGACCGCGCCCGAGGCCGCAAGATAGGCGCAAATTTTCCCGGGAAAACCGGCCGAAAAGGTGGGGCCCCCCACGTGGGGGATTCAACATGTCGCCCCTTGTCTTTTGTGTTTTACAATTTAAAAAGGGGGAAACCCCAGGGTATCCAAAATTTTGTTTCCCCAGAGAAGTTGGGGGTATGGGAAAACTCTCGCTTTAAAAATGGTTCCCCCTGAAAAATCCGGAAAAATAAAAATTTTTTATATCTTCTGGTAGAGGAGGGTGTTTGCCCGGAGAGCCCTTTTGTAGGTATCTTTTTCGGAAAAAGTGTATCTTAGCTATAACATCTCTTGAGACCGACGGATGAAGATGTTTTGGTTTGGGTAGCCTATGAATGCGATTAATTGTGAGGTCAATCTGCGAGGTGTCTGGTAAGATGACAGCCATGAAGTCGGTAAGAAAGATTGGAGTTCATCTGGTGTAACCGATTCTGGAACCCCATGGACTTTGATGTTTTCTCTCCGAGATCTGTCCTCCAAGTCGAGAAGTTTAGAGGATAACCTTTGGACATCATCTTTCAGTGCGGAGTTCGCCTCTAGGAGTAAGTTGTGGGAGCTTGCAAACTCCGACATTTTTTTTTCCAGATGGTCGGTTCACGCAACCAAGGATTGGATGTCAGACCTGAAATTCGGGCATGAAAAATTTGAAGTCGCTGAAAATTTTTTGGGGAAAAAAGAGATGCTGGAGGTGGGCTTCAGTGGGGTTGGGGTGATCCATGGTATCATTAGAGTCCAGAGAACTTGAGTTAGGGGAGGTCGCAGGGAGAGAGGGAAAGGGAATGCCGCGGTCTGCAGAGGACGGCTGTGACGGGGTTTGTGGAAAAAATTCTGTGAGTTTTGTTGGTTTGGTTCTAGTTTCTCCCTTTTAATTTGGGTCCACCCTTGTTCTTGAGGGGGCCGGATTGGAAAGTATGTGGGCCGCGGTTGGGGTGGCTGAAATGGGAGTTGAGAAGGAGGTAGCAATAAAAGATTTTTATTTTTTTTCCTTTCCCCTCCTCTTCTGTCTTGTCCCTCTACCCTGACGGCTTCACTGTCTGAACAAGCACAGAAATGGACTCAAGGGTACAATGCAGATTGTCTGTACTGATGACCGTGTCGCAGAAAGTCCTCCGGATTTTATGATAGTCCAATGTAGGGGATATCAGCAGTTGTTATGACCACCGGCGCAGTAAGTCAAATGGGACTAGCAGATAGGAATCCGGTGGCTCTGTAGTGGAGACGGTGATGGTGCCTAAGTGCTCAGGTGGTATTAATAAGGCTTAGATCGATGTGTTCAGGGATATCTCACAATTCTGTAAGTGGTATTAATAAGGCTTAGGCTGATGCGTTCAGAGGTATCTCACAGTTCTGTAGGTGGTATTAATGGGGCTTAGGCCGATGCGTTCAGAGGTATCTCACAGTT
This sequence comes from Phyllomedusa bahiana, assembly GCA_025379985.1. Taxonomy (NCBI): domain Eukaryota; kingdom Metazoa; phylum Chordata; class Amphibia; order Anura; family Hylidae; genus Phyllomedusa; species Phyllomedusa bahiana. The sequence goes on from JAODAL010040577.1 coordinate 31,076, forward strand.
CTGTAGGTGGTATTAATAGGGTTTAAGCCGAGGCGTTCAAAGGTATCGCACAGTTCTGAAGGTGGTATTAATAAGGCTTAGGCCGATGCACTTAGAGGTATCTTACAGTTTTGTAGGCGGTAGTAATAGGGCTTAGGCCAATGCGGTCAGAAGTGTCTCCCAGTTCTGTTGGTGGTATTAATAGGGCTTAAGCCGATGCGTTCAGAGGTATCTCACAGTCCTGTAGGTGGTATTAATAGGGCTTAGGCCGACGTGCTCAGAGTTATCTCCCAGTTCTATAGGTGGTATTAATACGGCTTAGGCCGATGCATTCAGGGGTATCGCACAGTTCTGCAGATGGTATTAATAAGGCTCAAGCCGATGCGTACAGAGGTATCTCACAGTTCTGCAGGTGGTATTAATAAGGCTTAGGCCGGTGAGTTCAGAGTTATCTCACAGTTCTGCAGGTGGAGTTAATAAGGCTTAGTCCGATGCATTTGGAGGTATCTCACAGTTCTGCAGGTGGTATTAATAAGGCTTAGACCGATGCACTCAGAGGTATCTCATAGTTCTGCAGATGGTATTGATAAGGCTTAGGCCGATGCAGTTGGAGGTATTTCACAGGTCTGCAGGTGATATTAATAAGGCTTAGACCGATGCGCTCAGAGGTATCTCACAGTTCAGCAGGTAGAATTAATAAGGCTTAGACCGATGCGCTCAGAAGTATTTCACAGTTCAGCAGGTAGAATTAATAAGGCTTAGACCGGTGCGCTCAGAGGTATCTCACAGATCTGCAGGTGGTATTAATAAGGCTTAGGCCGGTGCGTTCAGAGGTATCTCACAGTTCTATAAGTGGTATTAGTAAGGCTTAGACCAATGTGCTCAGAGGTATCTCACAGCTCTATAGGTGGTATTAATAAGGCTTAGGCCGATGCGCTCAGATGTATCTCACAGCTCCATATGTGGTATTAATATGGCTTGGTAAGATGGAGGGATGAGCAGCTTAGGTCAGAATGCACAGGGTGTATAAAGCAGCCTCAGAGTGGGATACAGTTGTGTCACAGGGCTAGACTAGCTTTGGCTGCCTAATCAGGGAGGCGCAGTTAGGGAGAAAGTATAGCTGCCCAGAGATGTTATGTGGTCCACAGGAGCTCCTCTATAAGTCACGTATGTGAAGAAGCCTCCCAGTAGCCTTACAGATCCAGAGGGTATTAGGCACTGATTATGAGAAAGCGCGCCGGGGTTCTTAAAATGGCCGCGGCCATGTGTCTAGTAACACCAGCTCTGGTATAATGAAGGTCCAAGCTGCTGCAGGGAGAACCACAGCTTCAACCCCTTTTTTAGGCCGGGGTTTAGGGGCCCCCATGCAGCCAAGCGGGCAAAGGCACGGAAAGTACTTATCTGAGTTCTCGGTGTGCCAATCCCCACAGGCAGTCGCGTCTGAGCGGTCCTGGAGTGGAGGCTCCAGAAGGTCTGACCGGCTTGAGACACAAAGTCTGGCATCCCAGCAGTCGGCGGTAGTAAGAGGGAGACAGGAGCCGGCTGGAACACAGGTCCTCCGTTACAGGCCCCGGTGTGATGTGCTCATCCTCTCCTTCAGAAGCCACGTGGTGTACAGCCTCTCCGTCAGGCCGCGTGGCTGCTTGTAGTTGATCTGTTTGGGCGGCGGGTAGGGAGAGTTGCTGGTATTAGCAAGTTTCTCCGGGTGGCAGAGATGGAGGGCAGCAAGACCTCAGCTGGTTTCAGCGTGTTCTGGGTAGCATAAAGGGTCTAGGTGTGTCGGTTTCCATAGGTTGCCCCGGCTCCTCTCACTTGCCCCCTACCCCTGCCTCCAGGCCATGCCCCCCCTATTTTACCCTTTTTTTCTAGTGTTAGAATGGGGCTTTACGTTTACCAAAAGAACCAATGTATTTGGCAATAATCATTCCTATTTACCTTTGTCTGCATGTTTAAAGCCAATAAACATGATGGTAACATCCCTCTAAATTGATGTTCACAAATGCCAGAAGCCTAGCAAGCAAAATTGGGGAGCCAGAGGATCTGGTGCTTGAGGAGCAGATTGTTGTGGTTAGTGTTGTAATGGGTTTAATGTGGGAAGGGTCAGCTGCATACTAAAATGGAGCAGGCAGCATAGGCTGTCCAGTGATGAAAATGGAGGATTTTAGCTACCCAGATATTTGTTGGGATTAGGGTTCTGCTTCTCCTGCAAAAGGGAGAAAATTCCTTTACCTGTTGCATCATCATTTTGTGGGCCAGTTTGTGGATGATCCCATGAGAACAAATCCTCGGTTGGATCTCATATTCTCATATCAGCAAAACTATTCTATTAATTAAAAAGGTCTTTAAGTCAAAAAGTATATTTATGTTTTTGACTGAAAGACATTTTTAATTAATAGAATAATTTCTCATATTTTTCAACAATGTGAAACTTGTTAAAAACAGTTACCGTATCTGAAAACCTTGGGAACACCAACTATAATTTTTTTTTTTTTTTTTACAGAAACTGTAAAACAGAGACAGATTGGGAATAGAAAAAAAAAAAAAACATTTAATTTTAATAGGTCAATTTTTTTGAGAGCTGTACATTATAATATACAGTGGGGAAATCTATTGTCAAAAAAACAATAACAAAAATCTAAATTGAGGTGCTTAAAACTACTTTGGGAAATGTAAAGAAATTTTCCAATTTTATTTCACAGCCCTAAACAGTGGAAAAATGACTTACAATTCAGTGATGAACTGAGTAGGCAGCTGCCCGAGGGCCCCATCAGCAAAGGGGGCCCACCTGGGCAGCCGCCCATCCTGTCCAGTGGAAGAGAAGGCCCTGCATGCTGGCTAGCTGCTGATCCTCTCAGCAAGTAGACAGCAACCAGTCAGAGATGATGTGTTCAGAAACCTATGAAATTGAGACTTGTCATTTAGCCTTAATCTAAGAAGGATCCAAAAGTGTTAACACATCATCAGGAGCTCGGGGCTATATTCTTTTAAGCTGGCAACTTGTAGCAAGAGAGGGGGTGGTCCGTCCCGGTGGTCCTCAGCCAGTTCAGCAGATCCGACGGCATGTCCTGGCATAAGCAGCATGATAGCATCATGATGTTTACGCTAGATACTACCTTACACAACCAGCTTGGCAAGGGACAGTGACGAGGTGAGTACCATTTTATTATTTTTTATAATCCGTCAGAGGGGCTAATATAAACCTACAGGGGCCAAATGCCTACCTACAGGTGCCCATATAAACCTACAGGGGCCATATGCTTACCTACATGGGCTGAATACTTACCTACAGGGGCCATATACCTACCTTCAGGGGCCATTATAAACCTACAGGGACTGTATATCTACCTACAGAGGCCATATACCTACCTAAAGGGGCTAAAAAACCTACCTATAGAGGCTGTATACCCACCTGCAGAGGCAATATACCTACCTATAGGGGCCATATACCTACCTATAGGGGCCCATATAAATAAAGAGGGGCTGTATACCTATGTATAGGGGCTGTATACCCACCTGCAGAGGTAGTATACCTACCTACAGGGGCCATATAGTACCTACAGAGGTGTCAAGTTGATGGTTTAGGGAAAACATTAAAATCTGTTCTATTTATCACATCCTTATAAAGCTCATCCAATGTTGTGTTTAAACTACCCTTTATTACATCCATCCTTAACGGGTTAAGTCAGATATTTTCCACACTGTTTGCTTCAGGAGAATGAGGCTTTTAGAAATTCCTTTGGATGATACAGGAAGGGTACAAGGACACTTGATACGTCTAGCTATACATCCTTAACAACAGCCGACTGGCCAATCAGGTGATCCGTGACACATACCAGGGAAAAAGATATGAGAATGTAACTTGCTAATAATAAAACAGATTTGAGGCACCAGACCTGTGTGTGGTGTGCATATTTCTCATGCTCTAAGCTGAGACCAGTTTTACAAGGCAATCTGGACAGAGACAACCAATTGGAAGGTGTGGAACAAAAAGATAATTCAACACCTAATTTATTACCTTAACATTTGGTGCCGGACTCCCAAACGACTCGAGGAGCATACCCTCCGTGGGGGGTGCGACGTCCTACCATCGACTGCATAATCCTGGATTGTCCGAACTCTTGGAGCCTGATCACCTCCACAAAATGATAAGCTCGCTGGGTTTTATAAATCCGTGACTTATCCGTTTTGGACATTCTAGTGGCAGTCTGTTGATGGTTTTGTCGACCCTCTGAGGAGATCTGTAAGCATCCAGGTGTGCCTCCAGGGTGTGGTCTGGTATTTATTGGCGTGCGTATATATATATATATATATACATATATATGTATATATACACCTGTTTGACGCCACCAATTGCTGTCTCTGGTTGTTGGCTTAGATACACGTGGGTACATTGCTCTCTTTTTCCTTTTCTGCATTTTTTCCGTGGGTAGACAGAACCGAAGCGGAGGTTTACATACAGGGGAGGGGGGTGATTTTCCTAGACACAGAGAGATCCTGTTACTATACAGATGCTTGAGAGTTCCTGTATTATTCAGATGCCAGTTCCTTAACTGAGGGAGTTCATCCGGTTGATTAGCAGCCGAAGCCTATCACTGTTAGTACACAGAGAAATGAGACTTACCTGCTACTAGAGCAGATATAAGCTTAGGGTTGCTTGGGGATTAGCCTCAGCAAAACATCGGTTCTGAGATTAGTTATTGATTACGACTGTATGTTATAACTAGACATGGGCGAATTTCTCAAAAATTCGATTCGGTCATTTCGCCGAATTTTCCGACAAAAATAAATTCGGTCCGAATTACTTCGGGACGAATCGCGTTAAAAAGCAGCTTTTTTCCAGGCTGCACAGAGCCTGCAGGGTGCTATAAAAACGTTGTGCCATGCTTAAATATGCAGAGGGAGCTTGGTTTGGTCTTCATACAATGTTGTGTTTTAGTATGACACGCAGATGACTGCCGCCGCTTTAGAATCGTTCACTATAAAATTCCCCGGGCACTTTAAAAGGGCAAAACTGACCAAAAAACTCAAGCGGGAATGTAGCCTGATAAAATCATGCCAGCGAAAGCTGGAAAAAAAAAAAGCTGAGGCCAGGTGGCAACATTAGTGACAGAGTGTGGAGGTGACGGCGGCAGCCACAGCAGCATGAGGTTTAGGCAGTGGCACAAAGACATACTGGAGGTGGCAAAACAGGAGGAAGCCACAGAAATGGCACAATGACTGAGAGCGGAGGTCAGGCGGCGCAGCATGAGGTTTAGGCAGTGGCACAATGACATTCTGGAGGTGGCAAAACAGTATTAGGCACAGAGTGGCACAATCACACAGGTGTAGATGGTCACAAAAAGCAGCAGTACGAGGTCAGGCAGTGGCACAATGACATTCTGGAGGTGGCAAAAACAGTATTAGGCCCAGTGTGCAACAATGACACAGTGTGGAGGGCACGGGAGGGTCACAGCAGCAGCAAAGAGGTCAGGAGTGGCACAATGACATTCTGGAGGTGGCAAAACAGGAGGAAGCCACAGAGTGGCACAACGACTGAGAGCGGAGGGCACGGCCGGCAGCAGCATGAGGTCAGGCAGTGGCACAATTACACAGGGGTGGAGGACACGGCAGCAGCCACAGCAGCAGCATGAGGTCAGCCAGTGGCACAATGGGCAAATTCTGGAGGTGGCAAAAAAGAAGTGGCCCCGAGTGGGACAATGACAGAGA
>JAODAL010040578.1:0-36758 GCA_025379985.1 Phyllomedusa bahiana
ATATGCCATCAAATTTTGGGTCCCGGGACGGGGGCCCCCTTTTCAGGAACGAGCCCCCAAAAATGGCCCACCCCAGAATGGAGAGCTGGGCACGCTTCCCCACGACTCCCATTCTGTTTATGGGGGTTATAGTACGGCCCAAAAAACCGCCCCCACCTGTTTCCCAGAAACTCCCATAGGGGGGAGAATTTAGAGTTTTGCGCCAGCCCTGGGTATTTTTTCATTTTTAGGTATTTTTCACATGGCTTTTAAAGGGGGGACCCTATTTCGCCCCCCCAATTTCCCCCGTTGGTTACTGGGGGCGGGGGGCCCGGGGGGGGGCGGCCGGCACTCGGGGGGGGCCCCCCTAGACCCTGCATTAAAATTTTTGGGGCCTTTTTACGCCCGTGAAAAAAATTTAAAAGTAATTTCCTTTCTCTTCCTGGGGGGCCCTTTATTTTCGGGGGAACGGGGGGGTACAAGGGAAAGTAACCCTAATTCTCCTTTGGAAAAATTTAAGGGAAACCTTGCAGAAAAAAATTTTCCCCCCAACGACCGGTAGGGGCGTTCTCGGGCGCGGGGAAAAAACCCTAATAAAAAACCCTGTGTTTATTAAAATTTGCAAGTCGGGTTTTTTAAGGGGGGGGGGTTTTTCCCCCAGCCACCCCATTGACCAAAAAATTTCCCCTTTCCTCACCCGGGAAACCGGGGCCCTTTAATTTTCCCCGTAAAAATACACCGGGCCCGGGTTGGGATGTTTCGGGGGGGGGGGAAGGGGGGTTTTAAAACGGGAATAAAAGGGGGGGGAAGGGGGCTGTAAATAGGGTTTTCCTTTAGAATTAAATTTACCGAAATTTTTGGGGGGGACCTTTTAGACCGGTGCGCCGCAAAAATAACGGCCGAATTTAAAGGGTTTGGGGAAACCAGCCAAAAAACCTTTTTTTGGGGACCCGGGTCCTTTAGATAGGGTTTTGGGGCCTTTTCCCTTTCACACTTTGTGGGCTTTTCCCATTAAAATGATACAAAATTGGAAATTGGGGGGAAACACTCCTTAGAATTTTTTACTTTTGGGAAAAAAAAATTCTTAATTTTTTAATTTGATTGGCCAAAAACTTTCGCATGGGCAAATAAGAGGGCTGCTTCCTGATTTTTATACCCTTACAATTTCCCCCGGCTTAGATCTTTTTGGGGGCAAGGAATTTCAATGACGCGGGGTAATGATAAAAACCCATAGTCCTTTCCCGTTTGGCATTTCCAAATACATGTAAAGACTTGAAATGCAACATCCCATGCAAGGGTTTTCAGCGGGGACCCAAAAAGATACGCACTGGCTACGACATCGAATATTGGTATTTTTGAAAGGACATCGGTCGATGGAGTTTTCCCCCCCCACTATGCACTTTGATGGACTATTGATAGGATATGCCATAAAGTCTGATCCCTCCTCTGTAACCTGCATGTATCTTGGGAACGGGCCCCAAAAGTCTTGGCTCAGAATGGAGGGCGGATGCTTTACACGACTCCCCCATTTGTTTATGGAGTTCCTGGTACGGGGGGAGCCTTTTTTATTGTTTTATTTTTTTTCTCTCCTTCTGTTTCATAGTGGGGGGGTTTTCCCCTTTTCAGGCCCGAGGGGCCGCGTTTGTTCTCTCCTTTTGTTCTATGGGAGGTTCCCGAAGGGGGGAGCGGTGTTCCCCATTCTTTTTAGGGGGTTCCTAGTACAGGGGAAGCCGGTTTTCTCCCCAACTTACTATTTTAGTACGGTTGAAAGAAGACACTTCCATCAATTTAACCAAGGGGGGGGGGAAAATTTGGGGGGGTTGATGGAGAAGAAAAGGGATATATCCCCAGCCTCCCCACTGAAAATCCCCTGGAAAACCAAAAGGGGCAAGAACCTTTTCTGCTCCAGTGGAGACCCCATCTCTGACCCCAGAGCCTCCACCAGCCAGGATCCAGAATTTTACATAGCTACGTACGCATTAATGTTCTTTAGTTCCAGGTAGGTATCTAAGCCTTTGTTGAAACTCTCTACAGTTCCGGCTGTGACCAGCTCCTCAGGCGGCTATTCCACAGATTTACAGTTCTTACAGTGAAGAACACTCTTCTCCTCTGGAGATTGAATCCTTTTTTCTCTAGTCGAAGGGAATGTCTTCACTTGAAATAATTTTTCCCCATACTTTTTATATAAATTTAATCATGTCCCCCCGAAGCCATCTTTTCTCAAGACTAAATAAGTTCAATTCTACTATCCTCTCCTCATAACTAAGATGCTCCATTCCCCTTATAAGTTTGGTTGCTCGTCTTTGTACTCTCTCTAGCTCCATTACATCTCTTTCTATAAACTGGGGCCCAGAACTGAACAGCATATTCTAAGTGAGGATGCACCAATGCTTTGTACAGCGGTTAGAATTACATCCTTGTCCCGCAGTCCATGGCCTCTTTTAATACATGCCAATATCTTACTTGCCTTAGAGGCAGCTGATTGACACTGCATGCTGTTCTGTAGTCTATGATCTATAAGAACGTCCAGATCTTTCTCAACAAGCGATTCTCCCAGTTTTCTCCCCCCAAAATATATGATGCCTGCAGATTATTTCTACCCAGATGCAGAACCTTACATTTATCCACATTGAACCCCATTTGCCAAGTGGATGCCCAAGCACTCAGTGTGTCCAGGTGTGCTTGCAATTTATGAGCATCTTACATAGATTGCACTACCCTGCATAGCTTGGTGTCATCTGCAAAAATAGACACAGTGCTATTAATCCCCTCCCTTATATCATTAATAAATACATTGAATAGAAGAGGACTCAGTACTGAGCCCTGATGCCACCACTCACAACCGGGGACCACTCAGAGTAGGGGTCAATTACCACCACTCTCTGAGTACGATCCAGCAGCCAGTTTTTAATCCAGTTACACCCTGTTATCTCTAACCCAATGGATTCTAATTTAACTAACAAACGCTTATGCGGGACAGTGTCAAATGCCATACTGTTCTATGGGAGTTCCCAGTACAGAGGAACGCTGTGTTCTCTCCATTCTGCTCTATGGGAGTTCCCAGTACAGGGGAGCGCTGTGTTCTCTCCATTCTGTTCTATGGGAGTTTCCAGTACAGGGGAGCACTGTGTTCTGCATTCTGGTCTGTGGGAGTTCCCAGTACAGGGGAGCGGAATGTTCTATACCCAGAACTCCTGTAGAACAGAATGGAGAGTCCTGTACAAACGTGACTGGTCATTCCATTCTGAGCTAAGACTTTTGGGGGATCGTTCCTGAGATAGGTGCAGGTTACAGTGGTGGGACCTGCATCTACCAGACTTTTATGGTATATCCTATCGATATTCCATCAAAGTGCATGGTGGGAACACCCCTTCAAATGAACATGAGTGAGCACACAATCACTTACTTGTCCACTTTTGCTCCTCATCGCCGCCTTCTCCACCACATGGCTATGAAAAGCCTCCTTAATCACCTTCTCATCACCCTGAAGGACACACAGTGAAGAAATGGATGAGTAATAAGACAATGCTGAGCTGGATCCTGGACCAATTAGGGCAAGTGATTTCTCATTTCCCAATTGGAAACTCAGGAAATACAGACTTTTCTATTGTATTAATTTCTTCACTTCCCTAATGAGTAATCTAATGTTTGATCTTCAGACTTTTGTGTAGTGCTACTCACAGCTAGATCCCTGTTCGGTTGGACACCGATCTGTTAAAACTTGTTAAAAAATTTAAGATGTCCCAACCCAAATTTTTTCTCTAACCCTATTCCTATCCCTAAGTTGGGTTAGTGTTATGTTTTTGTACAGATTTTCATGGTTTACTGTTCTGCATTGCTCCTTGTCTGGCAGCACTCCCAGGGTTTTGACGCTTAGGCTATGATCACATGATGTATTGTGGCGCGTACAGTACATTGTGTGCTTTGAGAGCTTGCGCTGATCAGCGCGTACTCCCGAGGCGCGTGGGGGGGCGACAACCCGCCAGCCTCATTGACATGCATTATGCATGGCGCGAATAAGTGATATGTGACTTATCTCCCCGCACATACAATACGATCATATTCTACGAGTGGGGAGAGGAGGCGTAATCCATAGTTCTCTATAAGAGCTATGGATTACCGTAATTTCGGTGTGCATCTCGTTCGTATTAGAGTGCAAATACGACGCGAAATGTGCGCTGAAATTACCCCGTGTGAACATAGCCTTACAGTCCAACCTACATTCTGGTTACCCTGACATAAGGGTAGCCTATATGTTATGGTAACTGGAAGTGATGCCATACTGGGAGCACCATGGAACAGTAATTTAAAGGGGTTTTGCCACCATGTAAAAAACTCAGGGATGCCAGCCTCCAGAGATTGGGAGATGGCCGCACTTGCGCTGCTCTACCCTATTCATGTCTATGGGAGTGCTGAACATAACTGAGCACACTCGTTCTATATTTGGAACTCCTAAAGAAATGACGGGTGAAGACTGCGCAAGTGCGGCCATCTCCCCGTTCTCGGAGCCTCAGGAAGGATTTTATGAGATGGCAAAACCCCTTCAACCCGCGGGGTTAGGGTCAATGTTTTGGATATTTTTCCTAAAATCACTTAGCTTTGGGTCAAATCAACCTGAATCTGAACACTACTATTGTGGAGACCAACGGTGGTCACCAGAGGCAGTACAAGCACTAATGATATGTACACTAAGGGCGACACCTCAGAAAAAAGGTGACAGTTTTAAGGCGCATTAAATGAGTGTATAGTGCGCCTGAATGAATGAACCTGCCAAAAACCTACCATCTGGTCTACCTTGCATAGTATAATTGATGCACCTAATCTAGGCGCATTGCATAGTGTAGGCACATAGCATATCATTGCTGGCATATTGATGCGTCTACTTTAGACACATTCAAATGTGTCGTGCCTGGTGTATAATGCGCCTGGTTTTGGTGTACTACAGCTCATTTATATAGAGAATAGGGCATCAACCGTTTCTTGGCCCAAAATGCACCCAAAAAATGGCGCAGCACCTAATGGGACATGTCGCGCTAAGAGAGGTGCGAGAAACAAATACAGTGGTTCCTCGGTATAAGTCCGCTTTGGTATAAGGCTATGTTCACACGGCTTATTTCGGGGCGTATTTGCGGACGTAATTACGTCCACAAATACTTCTCGAAATACGTTTCAAATAATGAACAATTAGATTAGCATTGATTCCAATGTAAAATACGCCTCGTCGTTCACACGAGGCGTATTTCCGCGACGTATTTTCGCCATGTAAATACGATCGTAAAATTTAGTCCCCTGTCACTTATTGAGGCGTATTTCACGACGTAAATCCCCATAGTAAAGAATGGGGAATGTATTTACGACGCGAAATACGTGCCACACTTTGTGACACGTATTTGAAACGTATTTCGGGACGTATTTGCGGACGTAATTACGTCCGCAAATACGCCCGAAATAAGCCGTGTGAACATAGTCTTAGTCCAACTTGGTCCTCTTTGGACCAAGCTATATACTCTGGAGACAGTGCCACCCCACCTGTCCACAGGTTGCCTCTGGTATTCCAGTTCCCTTCCCTTGAATGTGAATGTAATACCAGACACAACCTGTGGACAGTTGTGGTGCTGTTTTTGGAAGATTTTAGCTATGTTTTTCCAATCCTGTAAGTTCATCTAAGACCCTATTAACATCCCAGATAATAGACTTCTCCAGAAGTAGAGGAACCGCTGCTGGTGGTTCCCTTTAGGCAGTCTATGTCTCAGCACCTGGTCCCTACAGGGGAGAAGCCCTCCATAATAAAGCATGTCAGCACGTGGAATGCAACTGAAAAGATCGGTGTATGACATCATAAGAAGGTCCATTAACCAGTTCCTGACCCGTCGCCCCCCCCCCCACCTCATTACTGACCCGGTTGATTTTAATATTCTTTAACACATGAAGGTTTGAATGTTATAACACTTTCTTGTATTGTCTCGTAATTCTACTCATATTGTTTGTCTTTTTTCTGTGATATTTAAGGCTTCTCTATTTTGTTTTAATGCAATTTTTCCATTAGATTTTTTTTTTTACAATATCAGGGAGAATGGTTTTCAGTTTAAAAAAAAAACAGTAAATTTGGCGCTAAAATAAGTTTTGCAGTTGTGTCACTTTTCCATCGCAGACATTTATACATCGGTGATATAAAGTTTTAGGGTCGTCAGGGGTGAAGCTAAAAGTTGTGGTTTGGGCTGTCTGTGTTTTTTTTTTTTTTTTTATTATTTTTTGTGTGGTTAGTTATTTGATAAATTGTGCCCCCATAAGGTCAGAAAAAGTCCTTGGGGAGGCATATTTTTCAATTTTTTTTTGCTGTTTCCCCCTGTAATTGGGGCTTATACATTAGCCCCAGTTACAAGTGAAATAGAGAGCAAATACAGCCCAAGCTTACTGCAGAGCTGATCTGAGTCTGTTGAGAACCAGCAGCATCTGCAACCCAGCGGGCCAAAAGGCAGGGAGACATCTTTCAAGTCAGGCTTCCTGCTTCTATGCATATTCAGTGCTTATTAACCAATGTATATACAATGATCAGGAAGACAGGAATGGTAATAATCCATCCCTGCCTTCTCAGTAGTGAGCTTGACTGCTGTTGATAGCCAGCTCTCTGCTCCAACAGCTGCACAATTAGGCTATGTTCACACGGCTTAAAATGGGACGTATTTCAGTCCGTAATTACGCCCCGCAATTAAGCCGTGTGAACAAAGCCTTAGTGTACAACAGCACACTCTGCACGGAAGATTTAGTTAGGTGTCGACCACCCGAACATATAGGGTGACATGTATGAACGAGGCTGCGCCAGAAGTGGCATCTTTTCAGCCCGAAAACTGCTGCAGCCCTGTTCGCTATATTTTTAACCTGGCGCACTCCAATATCAGGCGCATTACAGAGCACCCGCGGCACTTAGTAATGCGCCTGAGATCGGGGGGGCGTGCTGGAGGCGTGTTGCACTACAACCATTCGAAGCTACACATTTATAGCTCCAGTACGGCAATTCCAGGCGCATTGCTGCTGGAACAGGTAGAGCACTTTTAAAGTGCTCTACCTGAGCCAGAAGTGTCGATTTGTAGCTAGAAATTGCTAAACCTATGACCCGCTGTAGAACAGGTTCGTGATTCAGGTGCCTTCTACACTACTAATGCGCTCCAAACATCATACATGTCTCCCAAAGTGTATGTCCACATGGCCTATGTATAATGTATTTTATCGTCTTTTGCATGGTTTTGGGGGACAGTTCTGTTCGTGGTTTGCGGATTCCCCCAAACCATTGAATCGCATATCTTCTGCCCAAAAACCAGGCGGAAGATTGTGCATGTTCAAAGTTTTTCAGAATGCCTGTGGCTGTAAAGCCGTTTGGCTGAAAATATGTTCAGTGTAGACTTATGAATGGATTTTCTATTAAAGACTATGGGGACAGTTTCTGGTCGGTTTTCAGATGGTTTCCATCTTGTCAAAGCCCCTTTTGAGGCCGGCTCGTAGTTCGCTTGCACAGTTCTCCTAGTTCTTTTCTATGGCAGTTCTGAATATAGTGGAGTGAGTGTGCTCGGCTGTATTCAGAACTCTCATTGACATGAATGGGGGAGAGCTGCGCAAGCACAACCATCACCCCGTTCTCAGAGGCAGGTAAGCTACGATCTCAGTAGGGACTGTAACGGTGTGAGTGCGGTCCGCTTCCCCGCTTCTTGGGTGGGTCTCACCCAGTCCCCGTGACCTCTCCTCCACTCCCCATAGCTGCTCTAATGTCTCTCCTTCTCTGCTGAAGTCATCTGTGCGTTGCTAACCACTATGGGACAAAAGCACCAACTGCGTCTGATTTAAAGGACCAGCGCGCACCACCCAACTATTTCCTGCCAATCACCTCTGGCCCTTGGCTCATTTAAGTGCACCTATTACTATGACTAAGACCTCTCCTTATATGGCCTGAAACGCGTCAGACTTCCTGTCCTGTGGTGGTTTTTAACTTTTGCTTCATTAATGGATTTTATTTTTTGGAAACCGCTGAACATCCTTCTGTAAATGCTGTTCCTGTAGTAATCCCTGTGGTCCGTGTAATTTCCTGGTGTCGGGTGAGCTGGTTTCTGCTTTTTTTCTTATTTTAGGACACCTATGTCCCACGCCCAGCTGTTGGTGATGCTTTGCCGTCCTACTGCTCCTGCGCATTCTCCAGATTGCCTTCCCGTTTTCTCTTGCTACGTTCTGACTACACCTCTGCCTCATCCTTCTGTTCCACACTTCTTGGCAAGTCGGCTTTCACTGCAAGGACCTACGCCGGGGGTAGCGACCTGGAAGTTTCCCGCAGCAAAGACCAACTGGCCATGCGGCGGGCTATAGTAAAGACCGAGGGCCCCATAAGACTATGCTCTTCAGCATAGGTTACGCCAACCTTTCTAGGTGACCTGTTGGATCCACCTTCTGTCTCTGGTGTCCCCCGTGACAGGGACTTTGTATACGCCAAAACCCATTTAACCTTTAATGTCAATCTCTCAACCATTTACGAATGTGTGGACCCTCTTACCGCAAGGGCATCGGCCAACTTCTTATGCAGCTTCTTATTCTCCTGCCGCAGGAACTGAATGGTCTCCCAGTTCTTTTGGATGGTTGAGCTGGCGCTCTCTTGATACGCCTTGTGGTCGCCATCTGCCATGAATGGGAAATAATCAGATACAATTCGATCATCCCTCTACATTACAGTGATACCCTACTTGGCGGATATAAACTTATAAATCTGCATACACATCTACATAACCATGACAACAATATTTGGTTTTGCACATCCAAAAAACTTTACAAAAAAAATGAGCATAGGTGCACACTGGTGTGGCAGTAACATACATACACATCCACTATCTGCAGCACTCTACTAGCACAAAAAAACTATCAAAAGGCACATAGGAACCCTGGGAAAAGCACCTCTGCCACCCAGGATACACAAAAATGTTTTGAGGTTCCTAATTCACATCTTTGATCAAAACTGTCCAAGCCCACCTCCCATCAACAAGGGGACCTCAATACAGGTGGGAACCTGCACTAACTTTACCTCTTTAGGGCCTGTTCAGACCTCCATACTTCAGGAAGTGAAGGCTCCCACCTTTATTGAGGTCCTCTTGTTGATGGGAGGTGGGCTTGGACAGTTTTGATCAAAGATGTGAACTAGGAACCTCAACATTTTTTTCCGTGTATCCTGGGTGGCGGAGGTGCTTTTTCCAGGGTTCCTATGTGCCTTCTGATAGTTTTTTAGTGCTAGTGGAGAGGAGCTGATAATGGAGGGTGTTGGTATGTTACTGCCACGCCAGTGTGCACCTATGCTCATTTTTTTCAAAAAAGTTTTTGGGATGTGCAAAACCAAATATTGTTGTCTAGATTTTCCGTATAGGGGAGTGGCTGCCTCTTTGTTGGTTTTCCGCACTCCCACCCACCTTCACAGGTTTTTAAATCAATGCAGTGTACCTAGTAGCTGGAGCCTTCACTCCCTGAAGTATGGAGGTTTTTACAGGCCCTAAAGAGAGGTAAAGTTAGTGCAGGTTCCCACCTGTATTTGAGGTCCCCTTGTTGATGGCAGGTGGGCTAGGACAGTTTTGATCTAAGATATGTACTAGGTACCTCATAAATTTTTTCGTGTATCCTGGGTGGCAGAGGTGCTTTTTTAAGGGTTCCTATGTGCCTTCTGATAGTTTTTTTAGTTAATAGTGTGCTGTTGGTAATGGATGTGTATCTACATATCCATGACTATGGTGTCATCACTGCTCATAGTCCCAACATCCGTGGTCACCAGTAGTTGTGCAGCGGGACCATGGAACATCACAATGGCTGATGAATGACCGCCCTCAATCTTACCCAGCAGCTGGATTTTCTTTGACAGCTCCTTAAACTGCTCATGAATGGAGGTTCAACTCAAATACGCTGATCAGAGGGCGGCGGGGTGCTGGGCCATGGCCCTGCCTGACAGAGGATACAAGAGAAGAGGTAAGGTCACACTGGCATCAGACACAGGTTCAGTGGCCACCATCTCTGGAGACAAAGGCCATAGAGGTCAGGATAGGGGGAATGCGGGTGGTTGTCACTTTTTGACCCCATAATCCCTCTTTAGTAAATGTACAGGCATGCAGAACAACTGACTGGACCTCAGAGATGCTAGATTATCAAATCTTCTGGATTATCAGACATAGATAAAATATTAATGGGATTCTCCCATCACCACCATTTCAGCACGTACAGAGCTCGTGTCCCTCACTGATGACATCACATGGGTCACATGATGCTGCAGCCAATCCCTGCTCTCTAGTGTCCCCCATCAGTCCCTCACTGATGAACATACAACTGGGTCACATGATGCTGCAGCCAATCCCTGCTCTCTAGTGTCCCCCATCAGTCCCTCACTGATGACATCACATGGGTCACATGATGCTGCAGGCAATCTCTGCTCTCTAGTGTCCCCCACCAGTCCCTCACTGATGACATCACGTGGATCACATGATGCTGCAGCCAATCTCTGGTCTCATTAGTCACATGCCAGCGTGTACATCATGTGACCACAGAGGTCAGTGATTGGCTGCAGCATCATGTGATCACAGAGGTCAGGGATTGGCTGCAGCATCATGTGACCACAGAGGTCGGTGATTGGCTGCAGCATCATGTGACCACAGAGGTCGGTGATTGGCTGCATCATCATGTGACCACAGAGGTCGGTGATTGGCTGCAGCATCATGTGACCACAGAGGTCAGTGATTGGCCGCAGCATCATGTGATCACAGAGGTCGGTGATTGGCTGCTGCAGCATCATGTGACCACAGAGGTCAGTGATTGGCCGCAGCATCATGTGACCATAGAGGTCAGTGATTGGCTGGAGCATCATGTGATCACAGAGGTTGGTGATTGGCTGCAGCATCATGTGACCCATGAACGTGACATCATCTGTGAGGGACCTGGGGGAGGTGAAAGGGACACTGGAGCTTAGGGACGGTGGTGACGGGAGAGGCAACTACGGGTTCATTTTCTATGTTAAAAGTTTTGGAAAAACCCTTTAAATATTTTTCAGAAATGTAGTTTTATAATAAAAAAAATCTGCATCGTTGTAATATTTATTTTGTCTGAGCTCCTCACTAGACCTCCAATTGCTGTCAGTGAATGGGAACATTACTGCTTACACTTCAAGGCTGCAAACCTATGCAGACCTAAGAGCGCTTTCACATGGAGCGTTTTTGGATACGTTTTTTGTGCAGAAAGTCACAGCAATTAATGCTGTACATTTCTGCTCAAAAAACACACCAAAAAAATGCTCCATGTCAAGCACCCTAAGGCCCCGTTCACACGACGGATTTGGCCGCGGGTTTCGCCGCGGTTCCCGCGGCCAGGTCCTCGTCGGGCCGCGCCGCAAACTCACGTCTCCCAACGCGGGTTTGCGGCGCGGGAGGGCCGTGATTTGGGGCGCAGCTTGCGCCGAGGGCTTGCCCCTGTGCAAATTAAGAGCAGGGGGCAAGCCGTGGCGCTAGCCGCATCCCAGCCGCGCACCACCCGCGGCGACACCTGCGGCAGCACCGCGCGGACCCCACGCAGAGCACTCCTGTCAAGAAATGACAGGAGAGTTCTTCACACGCGCGGGTCTGTCTGCGGCCTCGGAGCCGCGGCCAAACCCGCGGCGTGTGAATATTAATGCAGTTTCCCACAGGAAACCATGTTATAAATCTAGGCACGATTTGGCCGCGTTATGGGCCGCAGGAAACTGCGTCGGAACCTGCGGCCATAACCGCGGCCAAATCCGTCGTGTGAACGGGCCTAAGACTATGAGCCACATATAAAAAATGTTTTTAGGTCAAAAAATTCCTTGTTGCCATAGAAACCAATAAACAGTGTCCCTTTCATTTCCAGAGCACTATATAAAAATAAAAAGGGGCGCTCTGTTTGGTTGCTATGGGTCTGATTGGTTGCTATGGGCTCTGATTGGTTACTGTGGGATCTGATTGGTTGCTATGGACAACAAAGTGAGTATTAGACCTAGACAGTTTTCATACATGTGGCCCTATGTTCACGAGACTGTGTTAAAATCCAGGTGAAATTTGAGTCCCATTCATTTCAATAAGAAATTCACAACGTCGATCACTCTGTAAACTATAGGGCAGATTTTTTCATCCACAAATTTCAAAGCCATAATTAGGACGTAAAAGAAAAGACGTATCAGTCCTGTGTCGGCGGCTGCGACGTAGATTAGAGCCACCGAAACGGGCTAAGAGGCGTCAGCATCGAAAACTGCTGCTACAAGGTTCAAATCCACAACAGAAAAACAAAGGCGATCACCTTGGATTTCTGCTGCTGATCTGATGTCAGAACATACCTTAAAGGGGTTGTCTCACTACATTGATTCCTCTTACCTCAGTCCTGTTTTCTTGGTTTCATTTTGAATTCAGGGGCGTGTTTACTGGCTTCTACTAGGCTGCAGTAGAAGCCAGGTCTGTAGCTATAGCAACCAGTGCTGGCAGCCTATCAGGAGAGATCAAACAGGTCTGTAGCTATAGCCACCAGAGCTGGCAGCCTATCATGAGATCAACAGGTCGTAGCTATAGCAACCAGCGCTGGGAGCCTATCAGGAGAGATCGAACAGGTCTGTAGCTATAGCAACCGCACTGGCAGCCTATCACGAGAGATCTAACATGTCTGAAGCTATACCGACCAGCGCTGGCAGACAATCAGGAGAGATCGAACAGGTCTGAAGCTATAGCGACCAGAGCTGGCAACCTATCAGGGAATTGAAAGGTCTGTAAACTATAGCAACCAGTGTATTCTGGTCGGGGTTCTATAACCTGGGAATAGTCTGGTTGGGGGTCTCTTACTTGGGGATAGTCTGGTTGGGGTCTATAACTTGGGGATAGTCTGGTCGAGGGTCTATAACTTGGGATAGTCTGGTCGGGGGTCCATAACTTGGAGATAGTCTGGTCGGGGGTCTAGAACTTGGGGATAGTCTGGTCGGGGGTCTATAACTTGGGGATAGTCTGGTCGGGGGTCTATAACTTGGGGATAGTCTGGTCGAGGGTCTATAACTTGGGGATAGTCTGGTCGAGGGTCTATAACTTGGGGATAGTCTGGTCGGGGTCTATAACCTGGGAATAGTCTGGTCGGGGGTCTATAACTTGGGGATAGTCTGGTCGGGGGTCTATAACTTGGGGATAGTCTGGTCGGGGGTCTATAACTTGGGGATAGTCTGGTCGGGCGTCTATTTAAAAATTTGGGGATGTTTTGGTCGGGGGGTTTATAACTTGGGGATCGTCTGGTCGTGGGTCTATAACTTGGGGATAGTCTGGTGGGGGTCTATAACTTGGGGATAGTCTAGTCGGGGTCTATAACCTGGGGATAGTCTGGTCGGGGGTCTATAACCTGGGGATAGTCTGGTCGGGGGTCTATAACTTGGGGATAGTCTGGTCGGGGGTCTATAACGTGGGGATAGTCTGGTCAGGGGTCTATATCATGGGGATAGTTTTGGTCGAGGGTCTATAACTTGGGGATTAGTCTGGTCGGGGGTTTTATAACTTGGGGGGTAGTCTGGTGGGGGGTCTATACCTGGGGATGTCTGGTCGGGGTCTATAACCTGGGGATAGTCTGGTCGGGGGTCTATAACTTGGGGACAGTCTGGTCGGGGTCTATAACTTGGGGATAGTCTGGTCGGGGTCTATAACCTGGGAATAGTCTTGTCGGGGGTCTATAACCTGGGGATAGTCTGGTCGGGGGTCTATAACCTGGGGATAGTCTGGTCGGGGGTCTATAACCTGGGGATAGTCTGGTCTGGGGTCTATAACCTGGGGATAGTCTGGTCGGGGGTCTATAACCTGGGGATAGTCTAGTCGGGGGTCTATAACTTGGGGATAGTCTGGTCGGGGTCTGTAATTTGGGGATAGTCTGGTCGGGGGTCTGTAACTTGGGGTTAGTCTGGTCGGGGGTCTATAACTTGGGGACAGTCTGGTTGGGGTCTATAACTTGGGGATAGTCTTTTGGGCGGTGTCTATAAAATTGGGGATAGTCTGGTCGGGTGTCTATAACTTGGGGATAGTCTGGTCGGGGTCTGTAATTTGGGGATAGTCTGGTCGATGGGATATAACCTGGGGATAGTCTGGTCGGGGGTCTATATGTTGGGGATAGTCTGGTCGGGGTCTATAACTTGGGGATAGTCTGGGCGGGGGGTTTTAACTTGGGGAGTGTCTGGTTGGGGGTCTATTACTTGGGGATAGTCTGGTCGGGGTATATAACTTGGGGATAGTCTGGTCGGGGTCTATAACTTGGGGATAGTGTGGTCGGGGGCTATAACTTGGGGATAGTCTGGTCTGGGTCTGTAATTTGGGGATAGTCTGGTCGGGGGGTCTGTAACTTGGGGATAGTCTGGTCGGGGTCTATAACTTGGGGATAGTCTGGTCGGGGGTCTATAACTTGGGGATAGTCTGGTCGGGGGTCTATAACTTGGGGATAGTCTGGTCGGGGGTCTATAACTTGGGGATAGTCTGGTCGGGGGTCTATAACTTGGGGATAGTCTGGTCGGGGGTCTATAACTTGGGGATAGTCTGGTCGGGGGTCTATAACCTGGGGATAGTCTGGTCGGGGGTCTATAACCTGGGAATAGTCTGGTCGGGGGTCTATAACTTGGGGATAGTCTGGTCGGGGGTCTATAACATGGGGATAGTCTGGTCGGGGGTCTATAACTTGGGGATAGTCTGGACGGGGGGGGGGGGGGTCTATAACCTGGGGATAGTCTGGTCGGGGGGTCTTTATGTTGGGGATCATCCAGTCTGGTCTTTATTTTGGGGATCGTCCGGTCTGGGGTCTTTATTTTGGGGATCGTCCGGTCTGGGGTCTTTATTTTGGGGATCGTCCGGTCTGGGGGTCTTTATGTTGGGGATAGTCTGGTCGGGGGTCTATAAGTTGGGGATGTTGGTTGGGGGTCTTTAATTTTGGGGATTTGGGCCGGGTCTGGGGCCTTTATTTGGGGGATCGGCCGGTCTGGGGTCTTTATTTGGGGGATCGTCCGGTCTGGGGTCTTTATGTTGGGGCTCGTCCGGTCTGGGGGTCTTTATTTTGGGGATCATCCGGTCTGGGGGTCTTTATTTTGGGGATCGTCCGGTCTGGGGGTCTTTATTTTGGGGATCGTCCGGTCTGGGGTCTTTATGTTGAGGATCGTCTGGTCTGGGGTCTTTATTTTGGGAGCAGTCTAGTCTAGGGGTCTTTGTTTTGAGAATAGTCTGGCCTGGGGTCTTTATTTTGGGGATCATCCGATCTGGGGTCTTTATTTTGGGGATCATCCAGTTTGTGGTCTTTATCTTGGGAATACACTGGTCTGGGGTCTTTATTTTGGGAGCAGTCTAGACTGGGGTCTTTATTTTGGGGATCTTCCGGTCTGGGGTCTGTATCTTAGGGATACACTGGTCTGGGGTCTTTATTTTGGGGATTGTTTGGTCTGGGGAATAGTCCGGTCTGGGGTCTAAATCTTGGGGGTAGTCAGGTATCAGGTCTATATTTTGGGGGCATATTCTGGTTTGGGGTCTTTATTCAGGAATAGTCTGACCTGGGGGTATTTATTTAGGAATAGTCTAGCCTGGGGTAAGTATCTTGGGGATAGTCTGGTCTTGGGTCTTTATTTTGGGGCATTCTGGTCTTGGGTCTATATTTTGGGTAACTCTGCTCTGATACCTGTTCTAAGGGGGTCTGGTTTGGTGTATGTCATAGTTTAGGGGCTCGAGGCGTGAGATGTATGTAGTCTGTGGTGGGTATAGCTGTAGGGGCTGTTCCGGTGGTCTTTATCTATTATGGGCTATGATGGAGATGGTCTTATCCTATCTGGGCTTCAATGCAGTAGTTTGGGGGGGTGTACTATATCATCGGTTGGGGCGCTATAGTATACAGTGGGGGTCACTGGTTATCTACGCCCCTCCTGTACATGTACCATCTTCTTGAAATGGCTTGCATTCCACTATTTTCGCCATTTTTTAAAAAATCCTTACTAAAAAAAGGGTAAAACCGACTTTAACGGATGTATCTAGCCATTTCTTCCTAATTGGCCTAGCTTCAAGGGGAAGAAAAAAAACAGTAAGCGATGTTTTGCTGGCATCATTTTTACTCTTTTCCGAATCGCGGTTTCTATGACTAGAGTTCAAGGAATTTTATCACACAGAAATAATGAGCATCTCTGACATAAAACCCAGGTCTCCGCCATTATTGGCACATCTGCTCCTGCATAAAACCAATTATGACTACTGATGGAAACATGATATACAAAGAATGTATCACCTTGTTCTTGTTCCGCAGCTTCTCCTCTGTCCCCAACAACTCTGCTGCTAAGCAACGGTTTCCCTAGCAACGGCTGCCTCGCCTTCCCATTGGCTAACACGCAAATCCGCCATATTGGTACTCTCACGCCTCTTCCTGTTGGAAGAAATCGACCATGTTTCCACAAGCAACTGATCTGAATTTTAGCTAAATCTAAAAAAAAATAATTTTGCCCACCCGCAATATAATGAATAATAAGCAAAAGTCTAGTGTTGAGACCACGATACGAATGTATATATCTATAAAAAAAAGGGTATTGCCACACCTAAGATGGCCGCCGAGGTGTCCAGGAAGTGACGTCAACGGAAGTGTGTCATCCTGAGACTTTACTCCCGGTGAGGGTTTGGTTTTAAGCTTTGGAAGGCGGAAATTGAGTTCGTGGTGTGCAGAGATGCGGCAGGCGGCGGTGGTTGTGCTGGGACTCCTGGCGGTGCTCGGTTGTCGGGCGGTGGAAGTGAAGAGACCCCGCGGGGTGTCCCTGTCCAGTGAGTGCGGACTTCATTCATCATCGCTGCTGTGCTAGAGGCAGAGATTATATGTAATACCTCCTCCTAGACACTTGTGGCGCTGTTACAACGCTCTGTTACCTCCAGCGCTCGTTACATCCTTTCGCGCAGATTTTTGTATTGCGTTTTAAAATTGTCCCCCGCCGGTCGGTTTTGAACTGCACCCCCCGTTATTTAAAGGGATTGTTCAGAATGAGAAAAACATGGCTGCTTCCTTCCTTCAAAAACCGCACAGGATGTGTCTGGTTACTGCAGCTCGGCCCCATTCACTGCAGTAGGGTTGAGCTGCAGTCCCAGGTACAGCCGGTGAGAGAGCAGCCATATTGTTCTGGTCCTGGATCCCGCCCCCTTTCATTTTCTGCTCATATTCCAGATTTTTCTATGGAAAAGCTAAATCTCAAACTGTTGCTCTCACATAACCGGGTACCCAGCTCGCTGCTGAATGGCAAATGGGGTCAGTTATGTGGTTATACATCACATACACCCAAGACTTGCTGTTCAGGAACCTGGACAATCTGGGTGACATCTCATGTAAGAGCTTGTAGGTGCACGTCTTGGCCCGAGTGAGAGCTGCTTTTTTTTATTTTAGTCCTGTTACACTTTCCTGCGGGGCATTTTGCCCCCGGGGTCTAGGAAAGCTGGGTGACGACTCGTGTGAGAGCTCTAGTAGGTGCCATGTCTTGTCACCCAGCCCACTGAGTGTAGATTTGCTGTATTATCTACTTCTACGTCCTGAACACTCATCCTGCTGGTGCACTTGCCTTTCAGGAACGGAAAAAAACTGGGTGAGACGATTTTTGTGAGGCTCTGTAGGGACAGCCTGCCCCAGCCCTCCCGAGTGCAGGTTTGCTATATTATCAACTTCTACATCCTGTACACTCATCCTTCTGGTGCACTTGCATTTAAGGAGTCTGGGAGAGCTGAGTGACCACTCCTGTGAGAGCTCTAGTAGGTGCCACATCCTCTCACCCAGCCCTCTGAGTGCAGGTTTGTACAGGACGTAGAACTAGATAATATAGCCTCTTCCTGCTGGTACACTTGCCTTTCAGGAGTCTGGGAAAGTTGGGTGACGACGATGTGAGAGCTCTAGTAGGTGCCATGTCTTGTCACCCAGCCCTCCGAGTGCAGGTTTGCTATATTATCCACTTCTACGTCCTGAACACTCATCCTGTTGGTGCACTTGCCTTTCAGGAACCTGGGAAAGCTGGGTGACAACTCCTCTGAGTGCTGTCACCCAGCGCCCAAGTGCAGATTTTGCTATTTTGTTATTTCTCGCCCCTGTACACTCTTCTGCGGTGAAATTTCCCTCTCGGGGTTGAGAAAGCTGGGTGATGATCAGGAGTCTCTGTAGGTGCCCACTCCTGCCCACCCAGCCCCCCGAGTGCGGTTTTTTAAGGGTGAGAATAGATAATATAGCCTTTTCCCTGGGGTAACTTGCCTATCAGAAGTCTGGGAAAGCTGGGTGACGACTCCTGTGGGAGCTCTAGTAGGTGTCACGTCTTGTCACCCAGCCCTCCGAGTGCAGATTTGCTATATTATACACCTCTACGTCCTGTGTACTCCTCCTGCAGGTGCACTTGCCTTTCAGGTGTCTGGGAAAGCTGGGTGACGATTCATGTGAGAGCTCTTGCAGTGGGTGCTTCTTTTACCAGTTCCTGACTGGGGGACCCCCACCCCCCCCCCCCCCCCCCCCCCCCCCCCCCCCCCCCCCCCCCCCCCCCTTCCTGACCGGGCACATGTTCCTTAGGGTTTATTTTAAATGTCATTTGTACATATTTTTATAAGGGTTTGTTCACACGGCCTTCTTTAGAATGGAGCAGCCGGCCTGCGTGTATGTTCAACAGCGCTCTGGCTCCCCTTAAATTTCCCGTGATGTATGGGTAATATGCCAGCTTATCATGGCTCTCAATGAGGGCTAGGATTTTACCTTTTTTGCGGGGCGCACTGTGAAAACAGTAAAAAAAAAAAAAAAAAATCTTTTTAAAAAAATGTATTTGACACCAAAAGCGGCGCTAAAATTAAGTTTTGCAATTGTTGACTTTTCCATCCCCGGCCCTTTATATAAGGTGTTTTAAAAAGTTGGGGTCTCGGGGGAATGTTGTGGTTTTGGGGGGATAATTAACCCTTAAGCCAAATGTCTGAAAAGTGTTTAAAGACCCCGAAAATTTTTTTTAGTTTTTTCCTCCTTGCGTTTTTAAACCCGGGCTGTGGGGTCGGCAAGCCAAAGCCCTATCTAATTTCCCCAAAACCCCCGCTCCCGACCCTATACAGGCGTGTTTAAGTGATAACATTATGTAGTAAAATGGGAACATTGGGTATTTTCAAATTATGATACAAAAATCAAGTATTTAGGTAGAAAGACATGAAGCAAAAGGGTAACAAGTTTTTATCTTTTGAACATTGTGGGTAGAGGGGAAGAAAAGCTGTATTGTATCCAAGTCCGTTGCACCAAAATTGGGAACGTGTGAAGAGACCTGGGATCAGATTTTGGTGGGGATATGCTTGAATCGATCCAGAGCCCAGAAGGATTCGGCAGTATTAAAAAACCAAAGCTGGATTTCCAAATATAACAAATTAATAAAAATTAACTTTTTTTTTTAGGAGCAAAACAGAAAACAATGCATTTACGGGAAAAGAATTGCAGAATGAGCAGACGCTAGATCTTGAAGAAAATTTTATGTATAAGATGGGGAAGGATGTATTAAAATTACGTGCCTCATGTAAAAAGCTGTAGTGGGTGAGATAGGACCCTGAAGTCATAGGTTCAAACCTTGTTACCATTTTGCTTGTCAGTGTAAAAATATTTATTGGAATGATTTAGAAAAACCAAAAAAAATTTTAAAAATGCAAAACACTCAGGAAACATTTGTAATGGAAATAGTATTCCTCATCAGATCCCGCATACAGACCTCACATTGATCTCATTATTTCCCGGCTAGAGAAAAAGGCTTCTACATAACTTGGGTTGGGGGGGCAAAAACGGGGGGCCACAGGGGGAACTCTCTAAAAATGTCGGGTATAAAGGAATTTCCTAAACACAGTAGTTTTTTATGAATGGTTGATCTTCTATTCTTTGAAGCAGGGGAAAAAATTTTGCTGAAATTTGTTTGCCCCGGGGGGGGGGAATCTTTTCCCCGGGGCAGGCTTTGCTGCTCCATGTCATCAATTTCACTCTTCTTTTGATGAGGCTGAAGATTGGGGGCAGGAGCACCGGCCGGATCCAATTTTTCTTGCTCTTTGCATAACTAAACTGGACCAATTTTATATTTTTGGGGTCGGGGGTTGTCCTTTTATGACGATCCCATCCCGCAAAAAAAGGGACCCATCCGACTCCACAGCCCTGGTGAAAACAGTTAAAAAAAACAACAACAAAAAACTAACTTTTTTTTTTTTTTTTTAAATTTGACACCACAGGCGCTAAAATTAAGTTTTGCAATTGTTGACTTTTCCATCTGGGGCCCTTTAATACAGGTGATATAAAAGGGTTGGGGGATCAGGGGGAATGTTGTGGTTTGGGCTTACTTAACCCCTTAAACCAAAGTCTGAAAAGTGTTATGACCAGAACATTTTTTTTGTTTTGCCCCCTTGCGTTTCAAAAGTTGTAACTTTTTTTTTTTTTCAAGAGCAGTTGGATGAGGCTCGTTGTATTCGAAGAGGTTGTACTTTAGGGGGGAAATAGTTTAAGTTCACTTATAAATAATTGCAGAATTTTTTTTCGATTTGTTTTCGTTAAAAAAAAAATTACACCATTTCACACTTGTTAGATTAATTCTACAGGTTATTACGGTCTTCTGAATACCTAATATGTGTAGTTTTTTTTGTATGTGTAATATATACACAATTGTTTTTTATAAAAAAAATTTATTTTTTTTTTTTTAAAAACTATGAAGTGAGATTGTAATTTTTTTTAACTTGGTTATCTATTTGCTTTCATATAGTTACATTAAATCTTTTGGGCAGTTGACACAGCAGCGATCAGGGCAGCACACAGCTGCCCTGATCACTGGCTTGTTACACAGGGCAGGCCTGGGGCTACTTAGTTCCCCGGGTGACTGTGCAGCCCTTCCCTGGTCTGTTGGGTCCCGGGTGTTCGTCACCCGAAAGTGCAGGGAAAACCCTTTGATTGTGTGCGGGGACGAAAGGGGGAAATCAAAGGGTTAAAGCATCGGGGAGTGGAGGTTTTCCCCGGTGCTTGCAGGAGATGCTCTGGGATCAGGACTGTGTAGTACAGCCCCAATCTTATCGCTGCTGCGGCGCCCGAAGCCGCAAACCCCGATGTCTGCAGCGACGCCAAGAGACGTCGCTGCAGACGAACGACAAAATGCCGACGTAAAAAACACGGTGGAGGGTCTTTAAAGGGAGTTAAAGGGGGGTTTTTCATACGAAGATCATAGTTAAAAAATAAAGGGAAAAAAAATCTAAGAGTCTGTACTTGGTTCCCATAGAAAAGTGTTGGGTTTAAAAAAAGGCTGTTTGTATAGTGCTTGGTAAGCAAGGGAGAGCTGTGGTCGGGTTATGCCCAGATTGAGAGAGAGAGTTTTGGAGTTACTCATAGCTTTTCAGTTCCAATGACAGCGGAGAACTTCTCCCTTCCCCCGCAACACAGAAGAATTCAGTGCACACTTTGGGGCTGTTGAGGAAGAAGATACTCCTGTGGGGGAGAAACAGCCCCTCTTATTTCTAAGCCTGCTCAGAACCAGTATAAACGGCTGAAAATTGTGGTACGATTTAAAAAACCCTTTTAAACCCCCGCTTTAGGGGAAAAACAGCCCCCGAAAATGATGCAGAGGGGATCTGGGTCTGATAAGACCTAGCAGCTCATGCAGTTACATGAGCACTGGCACCAGTGCGCTCATTGAGCTCTTTATACACAGGTACCGGGACGATAGGGGCGCTAAGGATCTGTTCACACAACTGATTTGGATGCTTAGGAAAACTGTCTTTGTTGCCCATAGCAACCAATCGGAGCCCAGCTATCATTAAATTGGAAAAATTAAAGCTGGGCTCTGGTTGGTTGTCCGTGGGCGCCTTGGTTGGTATTACCAGAATCTATTACTAAGTAACGTAGTTGTTTTGTCATTCAGGACTCCGGGAGAGCAGTAAAAGTCATGGATTTGTCACCCAGCTTTGCCAGAGTCCTGATCGGTATATCTGCCATACATAGGGGTTTCATGTATTACCAGAATCTGTTACTAAGGTGTTTTGTCGTTCAGGACTCTGGGAAAGGGGAGTGAGCACCTGTGGGTGAGCTGAAGCGGCCATGTTTTTCTTTTGTCCTGTTGGGGGTTGTTTCTGCCTTTTGTACTGGTGGTAATTTTTACTGTGATTATTATCACCCCGGTGATGGGGAATATACCATTCAGGACTCTGGGAAAGCTGGGTGAGCACCTACGGGTGTGCTGTAGCGGCCATGTTTTTCTTTTGTCCTGATTGGTGTGTCTGCCATACATAGGGATTTAATGTATTACTGTGATCTATTATCACCGGTGTATGGCAGATATACCATTCAGGACTCTGGGAAAGCTGGGTGAGCACCTATGGGTGTGTTGTAGCGGCCATGTTTTTTTTTCGTCACCCAGCTTTCCCAGAGTCCTGATCGGTATATCTGCCATACATAGGGGTTTAGTGTATTACCAGAATCTATTACTAAGGTGTTTTGTCATTCAGGAGTCTGGGAAAGCTGGGTGAGCACCTGTGGGTGAGCTGTAGCGGCCATGGTTTTTTGTCACCCAGCTTTCCCAGGGTTCTGATTGGTGTCTGCCATACATAGGGATTTAAGTAAATTCTGTATCTATTTTTCCCCCCTGTATGGGGACTTGGGAAAGCCCGGGGACCCTTTTTGGGTTTTGGAAACCATATCTTTAGCACCCAGCTTTCCAGAGATGGGTAATGACAATAGAACATCTTTGTCCTTGCAGATCGCAGCTTCTATGATGAGACCAAGCGCTTCACCTGCCTGGACGGCTCCAAGACCATTCCCTTCGACCGCGTGAACGACGACTATTGTGACTGCGCGGACGGAACCGATGAGCCCCGGTAAGAGGCGGAGGGGTGACGGGGGGAGGGGTGGTATCCATGCCTTTTGGCCTCCGAGGCACCCCCTTTTTTGAATCCTTTACATGTGGAGTTTGCATTTACCGCAACATCTAAAGGGTTAAGAGGTCTGGATGGGAGCGACGTCTGATCTCGGCTGTAACTGGCCCGCTCTATACACCTGAGCGCTGCCTGGGTGGACGTCCAGGTGGCCGGAGGAGTTCAAAGGATTTTGTTGACTTTAAAAATTTTTAACCCCCATGAGGGGAAAAGTTTTTGAAAGTTTCTAATTACTTTACTTTCAAGATCCCTGCTTGCGTCGCTCAGAGGAGCCTTGATTATATTCATGTGCTGATACCTTCTAAAGAACTGAATCTTTTCACAGCTGAGGGGTTGTTGCAATTGTATCCAGTGGGGATAATACTCTATTAAAATTCACCAAAATTTTGGTGCAGTTAGTAGCATAAAGTAAACCAACTAATAGGGCTTGTCCCCAGGGCGCAGATTATTTGTCGGGTTTTTCAGACGATATGCGGTTTTACAAACCGTCAAGCAATGCTCCCTCGTAGACTTCAATAGAAAATCCGTGCAGCAGTCCCGACTGCATGGATTTTCCACGGGACTGTTTTTTTAGTCCACCGGCGGTCCGAAAAACATAGAACATGTTCATTCTTCCCCCCGGGTGTTGGGCAGAACGTGAACATGTGAGTGCGAAGGGGGACGGCTTGAATCTGCAAACCACGGACAAAAGCCGCCCCCCCCCCCCTACAAGCCAAAAAAAAAGACAAAATACCGGTTGGGATTCCTGACCGGTATTTGGTCTGTACTGTGTAGATGCACCCATAAGTGTGAGGTTAGACTAGACTGTTCTAACCTGCGCCAGATTTATCAATACATGTGGCGCATTGTAAGGGTATGTTCACAAGATGTACTGCATTGCGTACAGTACGTCGTGTCTTTCGGGAGCTCACGCTGATCAGCCTGTACTCCTGAGGAGCAGGGGGCGGCAGCCCGCCGGCCCCATTGACTTTCATTACTCGTGGTGCGTCTTTGCCCCAAGTAACTGACATGTCACTTATCTCCCCGCACGTACAATGCGATCGTATTGTACGAGTGGGGAGAGGAGGCGTAATCCATAGTTACCGTAATTATTGGGGCGCATTTCCCCGCGTATTAAGCACAGTACGCCGCAAAATGCGCCCAAAATAAGCCGTGGGGACATGCCCTAAGGGCACGGGTTTTCGGACGGTTTTTCAGGTGGTTTGCCGTTTTGCAAACCGTCTGAAAAACCGGCCGCAAAGGAGCACGACGGGCTTCTATGGAAAACCCGTGCAGCAGTCCCCACAGCACGGGTTTTCCGCCCGGCGGTTATTTCCACCTGCGGGCCGCCCAAAAAAGATTGAACATGCACATTCTTCGTCCAGTTTTCGGACGGAATATGTGCATGGGAAAGGGGAGGGCTTTTCTACGCTCATCGCGGAGAAAAGCCGCCGCCCCCTGCAGCCGTGTGCACAGCACAAAAACCCGGACAAATCCCGGTGGGACAAACCCCCGGTATTTGCACGCCGTGAAAAGGGGCCCTAGGGTGTTCACACAGTGTGTGGAACTGTTTTTGTTCCGTTTTTCTCACATAAAGGGCTTTGAAAACTGACCCAAAAAAAAGGTACAAAAAATGCATCGCAAATGTTTTTTTTTGGGTAATTTTTAAGCGTTTTCTTTCAAATCAAAGCATTCAAATTTTAATCCAAATCTTTTTCGTTTTGGAAAAGGCCCAAAACGAAACCCAAAGTGTGTGGTTTTTTTGGGATCGTTTTTCAGGCCCCCAAAAACCGCCCCCCCGTTGTTTCCCTACGGGGATTCGCTTGGAAAACGCCTATAATTGACAATCTTTAAACGGATCGGGAAAATGCTGGGAAAGACGCAAGTAAACGACAGAGATCACTGTTGAAAGACGCCGGTGTTTTACATTGAAACTAATGTACAGTCTTGAAAAAGTTTGGGCCCCCCCTTTTAATTTTAAAATCCTTTTTAGTTCGAAATATTTGGGGTTTGAACAGCCATTTTCAATTTGATCATCAATAATGATGGACACATAATTTTTCGGTTAAAAAATTTTTATTTTTCTAACACAAAATGTGCAATATCAAAAAACCAAAAATTTTGACCGGTGCAAAGTAAAAAGGGCAAACCCCAACAAAAAAATGCATTAATATTTGTAGCCCTCCTTTGAAAAAATAACGCCTATCGCTTCCTGTACTTTAATCATTCCTGGTCCTGGATGAGGTTTTTTGACCATTCCCTCTTTAAAAAAAGAATTCAATTTCATTAATTTTGATGATCCCCGGGGATGGGGAACAGCCCCTTCAAAGTATCCCACGGGTTTTCAATGTATTCGGGTTCTGGGGGGGATGGGGGCCTTTTCCAAACTTGTAATTGTTCCTCTCATAAAATGCCGGAGATTTGGAGTGTGTTTTGGATCATTGTCTTGTGAAATAATCCACCCGGGGCGTAACTGCAAATTCATCACGATTTTTGTCATATTCGAAAATTGCTGATATGATTGAACCCATGGACCCCACTTTAAAAGAATCCGGTGCCGGATGGCCCCCACCCCCAAAGCTGTGGAACCCCCCCAAAATTTGACAGGGGTACAAGTGTTTTTTTTGGGGAACTGTGTTTTTGGACCCATGCAAACCTCTATTATGACCAAACAACCAATCTTTGTTTTCACAGCCCACAGGACCTTTTTCCAAAAGAAGCTGGCTTTCCAAATGTGCTTTTTGCATACCTCAGGCGACTCTTTTGTGGGGTTTCTTTCAGAAACGGCTTCTTTCACATCCTCTCCCCCAAAGCTTCTCCTTTTGCAAAGGTTTCTGATTTTGAGGCACAGTGACACCCTTGGGAGCAAGATGATGCGCAGCTTTTGAGTGGTTGTGGATTGTCCTTGACTCTTTCACCTTCTTTTTCTCTGCCTTTCTGAATTTTTCTTGGCCTGCCACTTTTGGGGGGTAAAAAAAACGCCCTGGGTCTTCCATTTCCTTTACTATGTTTCCTCCAACAGTGGAAACTGAAGGTTAAAAACTCTGAGACAACTTTTTTATCCTTCCCCTGAAAAAATATGTTAACAATCTTTTTTTTCAGATCATTTGAAGTTGTTTTGAGGGGGCCCAAGATGCCACTCTTCCAAGATTTTTAAAAAAAGGGGAAAAACTTTTCAATTTCCCCCCTTTTAAACCTTTTCTCATCATTGACCACCGGGCTAGAAGTTCAAAGCCAGGAGGTTTCAAAACCCAAGTTTGCTTCAGAAAAAAAGTAAAAATAGTTAGGAGATTCAAATTAAAAAAAAAAGGGTACCCACATTTTTGCAAACCGGGCAAAATTTGGTTTAAAAACATATTGCACATTTTTTTTTAGTACAATAAACCCAAATTTTAATAGGAAAAATTACTGTGCCACATTATTTAATAATCAAATTGAAAGGTGTTGCAAACACCCAAATATTTAGAACTAAAAAAAGATTAAGATTAATAGGGGTGGGCCCAAAATTTTTCATATGACGTAAATCACATGACATTTTAATGGGGTTTTTTTTTTCCAAAAAAACCTTTCTTAAAACTGACACTGCTAAGGGGGATTTTCCCCGGCGTGTTCGGAATTTTTGTGCACTGAAACGGGGTTTGCACTTTTTAAAATTCCATGCTTGCAAGCCAGCAAATGCCGTGAAATGGCCCAAAGGGAGTTTCCGCCTCCTGTCTTTTAAAAAAAAACCCCTACAAAGCCTGCAAGGAAAAAACAAATGTCGTATTTACATTACACCGAAATACCTGCAAAAAAACATCACAAAAAGCCCCGTGAACTTACCCCAAGGGCTTTTTTGGGTCCACAAATTTTTTTTAAAAATTTTTAAAAAATGGGAAAACCCCGATTCTGAAAGAAACCGACCATATTTTTTTGGGGGTTCTTTTTTGCACAGATTTTTTTAGTCGGATTTTCTAGGGTCTATGGGAGGGTTTAAAAGTGGATTTTCGTGGGCATAGGGGGTTTACAGTCGGTTTTTTTAGTTTGGGGCTAGGAAGGGTTTTCAGTGGATTTTCTAGTGAGGCGGAGAGGGTTTCATCGGATTTTTAGTGAGGCATGGAGAGGGGTTACAGTATTTTCAGTGAGGTCTATGGGGAGGGGTTAAGTCGGATTTTCTAGTGAGGCCCATGGGAGGGGTTTTTTCAGTCGGATTTTTAGGGGTTTTATGGAGAGGGTTTTCCCTCGGATTTTTCTAGTGAGGTCCCATGGAGAGGGTTTAAAATCGGTTTTTAGTGGGCAAAGGGCATTGGCTTTACAGTCGGATTTTTCATTTTGGGGCTATGGGGAAATTTGGGTTTACAGTCCGGGGTTTTTTTAGGGGAGGGTTTTGGGCTTGGCTTTCAGTCCGGGTTTTTAGTGGGTTTTAAAGGGCATTGGGGTTTAAAAGGGCGGAATTTTTTTTAGTTAGGTCTATGGGCATTGGTTTACAGGGCCCAATTTTTTTTTATGAAGGGCTATGGGCTTGCTTTACAGTCGGATTTTCCCAGGGGTCCTTTTGGGCATTGGCTTTTTCAGTCGGATTTTCTAGTGAGGTTTTTGGAGGGGGGTTTACAGGCGGGTTTTCTAGTGAGGTCTTTTGGGAGGGTTTACGTCGGATTTTTCTAGGAGGTCTAAAGGGCCCTTTTGGGTTTACAGGGCGGATTTTTTTAGGAGGTCTATGGGCATTGGTTTAAATCATTTTTTAGTGAGGTTATGGGGGATTGGCTTTTCAGTCCCCGGGTTTTCTTTGTGAGGGGCTATGGGGGTTTGGGTTTACAGTGGGGTTTTCCCAGTGAGGTCTAGGGGGGTTTGGCTTTACAAATTTGGATTTTTAGTTAGGGCTATGGGGATTGGCTTTACAGTCGGGTTTTTATTTAGGTCTATGGCATTTTTCTTTTTCAGTCGGAAATTTTTTTTGTGAGGTCCCCATGGGCAAATTTGGGTGTACAGTCGGATTTTGTAGTGAGGTCTATGGGGATTGGCTTTACAGTTGGAAATTTTTGAAACTGGAAACCCTTAAAAATCAAACAACCAGTAACCCTTTTAGGCGTAAATAAGGGGATGTTCCCCAACCGGCGGTTGGAAACCGTCTTTGGCTCCTTTAAAAACGCATTCCAAAAAAGGGTTTCTTTTAATTGCAACCCCAGCTGTGTTTTGGATGGGTTTTTTGGCAGCAGCAAAAGGGTTGCACCCAAAAATTTTTTTTTAGAGGCAACTGTGGTTTTGATTTCGTTTTGGGAGCACCCAAATTGCACCCCCAAAGTTTTATTATAGGGCTCCCGCCCGCGTCTTTCGGATCAAAAAATTCACATGACGATTTTCCCAGAAAATTTTCCGAAAGCGCAGGGTAAACATACCCCCAGGAAAATTTAAAAACCCCATTTCCTGCTTTACATTGAAAAGCGATGTAATCAAATCGGGACAAAATTTTTAGATCGGGGTTTGGGGGGCCCGTAGGGTCCAAAAAATGGGTCCAAAAAGCATCTTTTAAAAAACAGATCCCAAAGTGGCCCCTGTGAACATCCCCCCAAGGGCTTGGATGGTTTTTTGATAAATTTTGGCCCCCAAAGTCCCTCCTGATATTTGCGGCCCCCTGTACACTGTGATAAACTATGTTTTTGGGGTGGGAAATTCAAAGGGTTTATCCCCTTCACCCGATGGCAACCAAAAAAGTTTTTTTCTCTGCTGGTTCTTGAAGACTTTTTTTTCTTCCCCTCAGGCCCCGCCGGGAAGCGCCAACGGGAAAAAACCACTGCACCAACGTGGGTTCAAGGGCCTTTGTACAAACCCATCAACAAGGGTCCAAAACCCGGGATCTGTGGTAAGTGCTAGAAGGACCGCCCCTTTGTTTCCCCCGGTTTTTTGGGATGAGGGCCTCACACAGACGTGCCCTGAATGCCTTTTTTGGGGGCTATTCCCGTTTTCTGCCAAATTCACAGGGGCCCCAGTGGGACCAAAATGAGAGAAAACCTTTCCTCTATTGGGGCCCGGTTCACCTCTGTAAAAGGGAAAGTCCCCCTAACATGATCACCCAGAAAAAATTTGTCGGGGCCCCCTCCCACACCCTTTCAGGCTTATTTTCTTTTTATCCCCATATCCCCATTTTGAAATTTTAAAAAAATTTTTCTGGGGGGGGGTTTTAAGGGGGTTCCCTTGTCCCTCCCCGGGGTGCCGTTCCGGGGAGAGGTGGGGGGTAGGGATTTAAATTGTGTTTTTCCCCGTACCACCCTGGGGGGGGTAGGGGGGGGGGGTGCAAAGGGGGTTTCACTTGTGCTTTCCCTGCTACCACACCTGGGGGAGGTAGGGGTGCGGGTGCAGGGGGTTTTATTTGCTTTCCCCCCTGCCTTTCCGGAGGGGGTTGGGGTGCCCGGGGGGTTTTTACTTGTCTTTTCCCCCCTGCCAACCTTTGGGGGGGGTAGGGGTTTTTGGGGGCAGGGGGGTTTTACTTTCCCCTTTCCCCCCTGCCACATGGGGGAGGTAGGGGGGCGGGTGCAGGGGTTTTACTTGTTCCTTTTCCCCACTGCCAAAACCCGGGGGGAGGTAGGGGGGCAAAAGGGGTTTTCACTTTTTCTTTCCCCCCGCCCCACCCGGAAAGGGGGTTTGGGGTGCGGGTGCAGGGGGGTTTCCCCTTGTTCTTTTCCCCCCTGGGCCCTGCCCGGAGGGGGTTTTGGGTTTCAGGGGTTTTTAATTTGTGCCCCATTTTCCCCTGCCTGGTGCCTGGAAGGTAGGGGTGCAGGGGGTTTTTACTTTTGGGTTTCCCCCCGGCCCACACCTGGAGGGGGGTAAAGGGGGGGGCGGGTGCAGGGGGTTTTTTCTTGTGCTTTTTCCCCCCCTGCCGTTCCGGGGGGAAGGGGTTTGGGTCCCGGGGGTTTCACTTGTGCTTTCCCCACTGCCGTTTCCTGGAGGGGGGGGGGTGCAGGGGGTTTTCACCCTTTTGCTTTCCCCCCTGCCGGGCCTGGAGGAGGTAGGGGTGCAGGGGGTTTCACTTGGCTTTTTCCCCCCCCCGTTTCCTGGAGGGGGGTTGGGTGCAGGGGGTTCATTTTGGGTTTCCCCCCCTGCCGTGCCTGGAGGAGGTTTGGGGGGGAAAGGGGGTTTTACTTGTGCTTTTCTCCCCTTTCCGTGCCCCGGAGGGAGGGAGGGGTTTCAGGGGGGTTTCCCCTTTGCTTTCTTCCTCCCTGCCCCTTCCCGGGGGATGGGAGGGGTGCAGGAGGTTTTACTTGTGCTTTCCCCACTGCCGTGCCTGGAGGAGGGGAGGGGTTTTCAAAGGGGGGTTTTTACTTGTGCTTTTTCCCCCACTGGCCGGGGCCTGGGGGGGGAGGGGGGTGCAGGGGGGTTTCACTTGTGCTTTCTCCACTGCCGTTCCGGAGGGGGGTAGGGGTTTCGGGGGTTTTTACCCTTTTGCTTTCTCCCCTGCCTTTGCCGGGAGGAAGGGTTTCAAGAGGTTTCACTTGTGCTTTCCCCACTGCCACACCTGGGGGAGGTAGGGGTGCAGGGGGTTTCACTTGTGCTTTCCCCACTGCCACACCTGGGGGAGGTAGGGGTGAAAGGGTTTACTTGTTTCTTTTTCCCCCCTGCCGTGCCTTTTGGGGGGAAAAAAGGGGGTAAGGGTTTCATATCACTTGAAAAAATGACCATAACCTATAACCCCCCAAATCAAGGGCAGTCACAGGTACAAAAAAAGGAAATTAAAAAAATTAAAAATTAAAAAAAAATTTAATTAAAAAACTTACCCCCTTTTAAAAACAAATAAGATACAAAAAAATGGTAACAAAGAAGGAATTAATATTTTAGTGATATCCCCCAAAGGGACCCCGGAAATAATCAAAACCCCTTTACTTTAAGACCCTCCTTTTTATTTTTGGGGGAACCCCCCCCCAGAAAGGCGGGGTTTCCCCCCGCCGGGTGGGTCCCCATAGAGGCCCCTTTTTCCTCCCAAACCCAAAATTAAGATGCAAAAAAACGACTGAGGGGAAAATTTGGCAAATTTCTCTACCGACTTCATTTCCCTGTGTATATCCCACAGTTTTTATAGGGAATTTTGGGGTTCCCGTTGACCACCCAAAGAGTAAGGGGGGTAGGGGGATGAATCTTTCCCAAAGGGGCCCGAACACCTCTTACCATGTGACGCCCACTATTTTTTAAAGGGGGGCCCCCCCTATTTGGTTTAAGGGGGCACTAATTTTTTCCCATCTTTATTTTTGGGAACATTTTATTTGGGGAGGGTAAATAGGGGCCCATTTTTGGGGGAGCCAGTTTGGGAAAGGGGGGCGCCCTTTTCGGGGCAATTACCCCACATATAGGTAGGGTCGTTCAGGTGAAGTGGTAGGCTGATTTTCTTCCTTGTTGTCCTGGTGGCTATTTAAAAAAATTTTGACCCCTTTTTGTATTTCTATTAAGTGATATAAATTCTTTTGATGGGGTCATATTTTAAATGTTACGTTTTAACCCTTTTTTTTTTTTTTACTTGTGGGAAAGGGGGGTTTTACATTGTATTTTTCCCCCCTGCCGGGACCAAAGGGGGGGGTTGGGGTTTTAGGTTTCACCTTCTGCTTTACCCGAAAACCGCCTGGGTTTTTGGGGTAGGGGTTTCACCTTTTTGCTTTCCCCGAAACCCCTGCCTGGTTTTATGGGGAGGTTTCCCCCTTGTTCTTTTTCCCCAAAAAACCCTACCCGGGGGTGTAGGATTTCACCTTGTGCTTTCCCCAACCGTTTCTTTGGGGGGTTTTGGTAGGAGGTTTTCCCCCTTGTCTTTCCCCAAACCGTACCTGGGCGGTGTAGGAGGTTTCGCCTTGTGCTTTCCCAAAACCGTACCTGGGCGGTGTAGGAGGTTTCACCTTGTGCTTTCCCCAAACCGTACGTGGGCGGTGTAGGGGGTTTCACCTTGTGCTTTACATGAACCGTACTTGGGCGGTGTAGGAGGTTTCACCTTGTGCTTTCCCTGAACCATGCCTGGGTGGTGTAGGAGGTTTCACCTTGTGCTTTCCCCGAACCGTACCTGGGCGGTGTAGGAGGTTTCGCCTTGTGCTTTCCCTGACTGCCTGTTGGGTGAGTCCTGGGAGTGGGTGTGGAGGATTTAGCCTTGTGCTTTCCCGCATCTGGTGGTCGTGATTCCTTGCTTTTGACTGCCTGGTGGGAGGAGGTTCACCGCTTGGCTTTCCCTGACACCTCCTGTTCGGTATAAGGCCACTCAAACCTTTTCAAAACAAGCCTGTTGTTCGTTGACCCTTTCTTGGTCCATGCTGACCAGCTGGGTTGGGGTACGTTTCCTACTGCTCATTTATGGTAAGATTCTGACCTGCAGAGCTGACGCTTCTTTCCTCCACCTGCAGATTGCTGCGACACCACTGACGAGTATAACAGCGGAGCACATTGCCCGAACACTTGCAGGTGAGGCTCTGCCTGTCATTCAGGACGCGGTCGCACCAGTACTTTTTGGATTTCTCTGTTTCATCTGACTTGTCGTCTTCTGTTTTTCTCAGAGAGATGGGCAAGAAAGAGCGAGAAGAGCTGGAGAAGAAGGCGGAGATGGCTCGGGAGGGCATGCTGCTCAAGCAGAAGTTCATCGAAGAGGCCCGAAAAGGCCGAGAAGAGAAGCAGGTGATGGGACCGCTCTGATTGCACCCAGTGAACTGACCCCTGGGGAGCCACACACAGACCCAGCTCAATACTCCTTATAAACCAGACAGAACCACCAAATTTAGTTTTGTCTGGCAGAGGAGGGGACTGTTACTGCTGTATAAAGCATTGGTGCGTCCTCACTTAGAATATGCTGTTCAGTTCTGTGCTCCAGTTTATAGAAATGATGTACTGGAGATAGAGAGAGTACAAAGACGAGCAACCAAACTTATAAGGGGAATGGAGCATCTTAGTTATGAGGAGAGGTTAGTAGAATTGAACTTATTTAGTCTTGAGAAAAGACGGCTTCGGGGGGACACGATTAATATATATAACTGGCTCCTACAAAAATTATCGGGAAAAATTATTTCATGTAAAGCCCCCTCGAAAGACAAGGGGACATTCCCTTCGACTAGAGAAAAAAGGATTCTATCTCCAGAGGAAAAAACGTTCTGAACTGTGAATCTGTGGAATAGCCGCCTGAGGAGCTGGTCACAGCAGGAACAGGTGAGGGTTTTAAGAAAAGCTTAGATACCTACCTGACACTAAAGAATATGAATCTGTATGTAGCCGAATAAAATTCTAGATCCAGTCTGATGGCAACTCTGGGATCAGAAATGAAATCTTCCTTAGGGCAGATTGGTTCTTGCCTTGTGGATTCCAGGGCATTCACCAGTGGGTGGGGGGGCTTGAACTCCTTGTCTCTCTCCCTTTACCCACACTTTCCCCACCCTTGGTTGAACTTTATGGACGTATGTCTTTTTTTCAACCGTACTAACTATGTAACTATAAAGGGCAGCACCCAGTATTTCCATATTGTGCACGGTGGGAAGTGGAAAGTGCAGCCACCAGTTTAGCTTGAAGAGGTTGTCTCACCTCACTGTTTTAGACTCGCACTTCCTGGCTGGGCTGTGGGTGGGTGTATAGCAGTGATTACTATATTTACTATTTCGCCATAGGCAAACTTAAACTCTATCAGTTCTCAATCTATAAAGCACTAAAACCTAACTTTTATTATGTATAACACTTAACCTCGATACACACTATTTAAAAACCTGATTTCTAACCTCTCAGATTATTCCTTTCTAATTGTGAAGGAAGGAATAACTCCTTTTCTATTATCAGATCTGGTGGAACACCACCTATTAACAGGGAAACCCTATATATACAGTGATTTACTAACTCCAATAAGGGATCCAAAACATCTTACTTGGGCAATCATCCCTAATCTGATGGACATAAAACATAGAAGGTTTATTTGTGAGACCCTCTGCTCACCTAATCCTAGCTGAGCCTGTTACATCGAAATGACTGCAGGAGATGTAAAATCTGTAGTACACAAGGCTACAGAACTCGGAGTGAAATGGTGTCCTTATCTTAGTCCCTTATGACACCATTAGAAAGCACATCTTGTCCTGCAAAAAACAAGCCCCCATATGGCTAAGCAGATGAAAAAAAGCTAACCCGCATTACGTTTTAGTAGGTCATGGCAGTGTTTAGGGAGTATGGAGCGGGCTGAGGTTGCTCCCTACATGGCAGGTACTGGCTATTAGAAGGAGCCGACACTCGTCGCTAACGGCGGAGATCGGAGCTGGCTCTTAGATGCTGCAGCGATCACGGCCACGATGTCTAAGTGAATGAGAAACGGTGCCGCGCACCATTTCTCTGTCTGATCGGCAACATGGCGGCTGTAAGCCTTGTGACGGCGTCCAGCGCCGCCAGGTCTGCTATTCGAATACGTCCGGCCCCAGACAGGAACTGCTAGAACCACCATCTTTGTCCCCCCACCCCCACATTTGTATTGTTTACACAACGCAAAACGGTGAACTGATCATCAAGCCCCCAAGGAGTCAAGTACCTTAGGGGGACTCTATTACTGTGAGGAGGGAAAAAAAAGTTTTTAAAGTATAAAAAAAAAAAAAAATAATTAAACCTTTTTATTTCTATTTTACAAAAAAAAAAAAAAAAAAATCTGTTGCACATAATTGGTACCAACGAGTCTGTAAAAGTCCGATATATTAAAATAAAACCTACGGTAATGCTGTAGAAGTAGAAAAAAACATTCCAAACAACAAAATTGTGTTTTTTTTTTTTTTTTTTTTTTTTTTTCCCTGATCCTTTCACATATCCAAAACGTTTGGCATAGAAAGTGATCAAAAGGTTGCCTGTATCTCAGAATGGTACCAGTAAAAACTGCACTTCAACCCGCAAAAAAAAACGCATCATCACTCGGTTCCGTAAGTGGAAAGTAAAAGTTATTGGTCACAGAAAATAGCATTTCAGTGAAAATTTAGAATTTTTATTTATTTATTTTTTTTACTAAAACATAACAAACACTCAAAATTGGTATCCGATGTGAGGTATCAACTTACAGAATACCGATAACTCATGATTTATACCTAAGAGTGAACTCCATTGAAACGAAACCCCTGTAAATATGGCACAATTGCATTTTTTTCATGTCCCACCCCAGGTATAATTTTTTTTGGGAGGGGAGGGGGGGTTGCACTATGTTACTTCTTCTTTTCAATGACACCATTAGAAAGCACATCTTGTCCTGCAAAAAACAAGCCCCCATATGGCTATGTAGATGGGAAAAAAAAGTTATGGCTCTGAGAACTAAAAAAGGAAAACCAAAAATAGCTGCGATCTGAAAGGGGTTAAGGACCAAACGGGTCACTGCTTTCATGTTCTGAAATGGGGGAGGTGCAATCTGATTGGTTGTCTTGAGTGACTTGGCACCATTTTGATACACCGCCCTCCCCCCCCCCCCTCTCTCCCCCATAAAGTGGTAAAAAGAAGCTTGGCGTGGAGGTCACATAAGTGCGGCATCCTCAAACTGCGGCCCTCCAGCTGTTGGGAAACTACAACTCCCATCATGCACCCTGTTACAGATTATATAAATGCATGATGGGAGTTGTAGTTTCCCAACAGCTGGAGGGCCGCAGGTTGAGGATGCCTGTGTTAAACAGTAGAGCCACCTCCTTCCCCGCTTACACTGGCCACAGTCTTATCATTCGCTATTATGGGAACCTTCATGTTTGACCAGGTGCATTGTTGGGGGTCGTAGCCTATTGACCTCTGTACTGGTTATTTCTTGTGCAGGTGAAGCTGCAGGAGCTGGTAGAGAAGCGTGTGAACGTGCAGACACAGGTGGACGCTCTGCGCACCGAGAAGGAAGCCGCAGAGAAACCGGAGAAAGAAGCTAAGGATGCTCACAAGAAAGAGTGGGAAGGTGACCGTGTGCGGCCTCGCTGTCTCGTTTCTGGATGACGGTGTCTGAATGGCGTTCATTTACGGAGATATTTTTGGATATTACAGAGCGGAAGGAGGCTGAGAAGGCCGCTATGGAGAAGAAACGCTCCATGGAAGTGTTCACAGAGCTCGACCAGGACTCCGATGGAATGTGAGTTCTTTTTCATTTTTTTTGGTTTTTTTGCCTTAAAGGGGT
The DNA here is from genome assembly GCA_025379985.1 of Phyllomedusa bahiana. Classification (NCBI taxonomy): domain Eukaryota; kingdom Metazoa; phylum Chordata; class Amphibia; order Anura; family Hylidae; genus Phyllomedusa; species Phyllomedusa bahiana. The sequence continues at coordinate 35,962 of JAODAL010040578.1, forward strand.
TGTCTCGCTACAAAGATTAGCCATTGACATGTAGGGAACGGTAAATAAAGACTTTTTTCCAAGTCTCCCTTGATTGTTCCCTGGTCAGGAGATAAGAGATTTTATCTGTTCTGAGTGCACACAGGTTTCTCTGGTTACCGTCCTGCCCTCCCCTTACCTTCTGTGCTCTCTGCCTCATCTGTGAGCTCGGAGTGAAAGCAGCTTGAGAACAGAATTTCTAACAAACAAAGGAGACTAATTACTTTTGTTTGCTTTGAAGCTCTCTGGTCTATAGTTAAAATCTTCTACTACAGAGCCGATGTGCTAATTACTGCTATAGAACCACACACAACCTGACCAGGAAGAGATAGGAAGCATGACTCAAAAGCTGCTTTAGGCTCTGTGAAAGAACATGGTGAGACAACCCCTTTAAGGGTGAATTTATGCTTTTTTTTTTATTTTTTTTTTTTATTAATTTTATAATAAAAAACTGTATTTTATTGGTGTGGGTCTTTTTTCCCCCCGTTATGCAGTGACCTTGTCTTTTCACTCTCCATACCACATCCTTGTTTGTGTTATAAAATATAAAAAATTCTAACAGTTTTCTCTGTAAAGTTTGATCAATCTTAGGGTATGTTCCCATGGGGTAATTTCAGCGCGTATTTCGCGGCGTATGTGCGCTCAAATACGGGCGAGATGCGCACAGAAATTACGGTAATCCATAGTTCTCATAGAGAACTATGGATTATTCCTGCTCGTACAATACGATCGTATTGTACTCCCCGGGATATAGTAATGTCGCCTCCACCCCCCTCCCA
>JAODAL010040579.1:0-36758 GCA_025379985.1 Phyllomedusa bahiana
ACTTTCATATACCCAGAGAACCCACATAGTAGAGCTGGGAGATAAAAATGCCGCCATAATCGGGGAACCCCATTAGAGCGGGAGAAAAAATAATACCCCCATATATCGGGGAACCCAATAAAAACTTGAATATAATAATACTCCCATATACAAAGAACCCACATAGTAAGAGCTGGAGATATAAAATACCCGCCATATATCAGGGAACTCACATAGTAGAGCTGGAGATATAATAAACCGCCCATAAATCAGGGAACTCACATATTAGAGCTGGAGATATTAATAAAACTGCCATGTATCAGGGAACCCACATAGTAGAGCTGAGATATAAAAATAACCGCCAAAAATAGGAACTCACATAGTAGACTGGAGAAATAATAAAAACTCCCAAATGTATCAGGGAACCCACATAGTAGAGCTGGAGATATAAAATCCCGCCATAATCAGGAACTCACATAGTAGAGCTGGAGATATAATAATACCACCATATATCAGGGAGGCCCACATAGAAAGAGCTGGAGATATAATAATACCACCATATATCAGGGAACCCACATAGTAGAGCTGGAGATATAATAATACCGCCATATATCAGGGAACTCATATAGTAGAGCTGGAGATATAATAATACCACCATATCTCAGGGAGCCCACATAGTAGAGCTGGAGAGCAGAAAGCCAACTACTTATTCCCTACAGAAAGAAACAATGTTCTTGTACCTGAGTGGGGCCTCCTCAACCTCTGGGCCCTATAGCAGTCGCTATGGCTGCTATGGTTATAGTTACGCCCATGCTTAAAGGACATCTTGGCCTCTTACTGACCCCATGGCGCACTTTTGCCCTTTGAGGGCAACCATAATCCTGATCTATGTCAACAACAGATCTATCCCTCTATGCAAGCCAGATAGTTAGATGTTGTCGCATTGGGTCACTTGGATCTTCACAAGGTTTTCAAGACATTGCCGCGCTGGACAGACATCAGAATGTGACCAGTACTCATAGGAACCTCTCGGTTGTGCAGTCTCAGGCTTGGGGCCTGGAAATTCACTTACATAGTTCCATAGCAAGTACTGTTGAGACAATGTCCATCAAGTTCAACCAAGGATGGGGAGAGATGTGGATGAAGGAGAGGGAATTTTAAAGCTTTGTTGATGTTGATAAAGACATTGGAACTCATAAGGTAAGAACCAATCTGCCCTAAAAGAAGATCTGATTCCTATTCCCAAAATTGCTCATATTGATTGGTCAAATATCAGTATCAAAGTTCGATAACATCCACTAACGCGACCTCTTGACTTGGGAGCTCTTTGTATCTGTATACAGTACATAACTCAGGAAAGTCCATATGTCCAAATCTCCAGACTGATGACAGGACCATGGGCACATCATTCATAACCGAAGCGATACCCCTAGAGCAGATCATGTTTTAAGAGTTGATCAACCCCTTTTCATGTACATATAAGGTTTTGCTGCTTTGTAAAGCTTATTTATCACCTAATTATTGCCTAAAACTATGACTATGTCCAAGAGCTTTGGAGGGGTGAAGGTTTCCACTGATATCAATGTTAACCACGTAATGCTTTTTTAGTCGGCTATTAGTAGGTGACTATTGAGGCGTCTTCTGGTGTGACAACCTGAAATCACTTTGCATTCAGCTAGTGCTAGAATATGATTAGGCAATGGGTACAAGCCTGGGATTTACACAATTTTGGAGGCCTAGACCACCCACTGATTCTATCCAGCCGAAAATAAATGGAAAGATGGCCATACATGCTAGCAGCTAAACATTTCAAGGAAGTCACTGCCTCAGAAGTCTCCATACCTTTCCTATATTTTAATAGAAAGGGTGGCATGCATGTGAAACCCTATGAAATAGGTAGTGTGGGAATAGGGTGCTTAGAGTCCAACAGTGGAGTTGATTCTTGGGGCCACCAATAGTGAGGATTTCTGGGGACCACCGGTGGAGTTGATTCATGGAGCCCACCAGTGGATTTAATTCGTGGGCCCCACCAGTGGAGCTGATTCTTGGGGTCCACCGGTGGAGATTATTCTTGGTTCCCACCAGTGGAGTTGATTCTTGAGGTCACCAATAGAGCTGATTCTTGGGACTCAGCAGTGGAGTTGATTCTTGGGGCCCACCAGTGGAGGTGATTCTTGAATTCCACCACTGGAGTTGATTCTTGAGGCCCAGCAGTGGAGTTGATTCTTGGAGCCCACCAGTGGAGTTGATTCTTGAGGCCCAGCAGTGGAGTTGATTCTTGGAGCCCACCAGTGGAGTTGATTCTTGAGGCCACCAATAGAGCTGATTCTTGGAACTCAGCAGTGGAGATTATTCTTGGGGCCCACCAATGGAGGTGATTCTTGAATTCCACCAGTGGAGTTGAATCTTGAGGCCCAGCAGTGGAGTTGATTCTTGGGGCCCACCAGTACAGTTATTTCTTGGGGATAACCAGTGGACTTGATTTTTGGGGTCTACCAGTAAAGTTAATTTTCCTTGGCCCGCCAATGGAGTTAATTCTTGGGGCCCACCAACAGAGGTGATTCTTTGGCCCCACCAGCAGAGGTGATTCTTGGGCCCCACGAGCAGAGGTGATTCTTGGGCCTAACCAATGGAGTTGATTCTTGGGGCCCACCAACAGAATTATTTCTTGGAGCCTACCAGTAGAGTTCATTTTGGGGCTCAGCAATGAAGCAAATTTTTGGGTCCCACCAGTGGAGTTGATTCTTGGTTCCCACCCTATGGCTACTGTACATGACTTGCATTATGCCTCTAGCACTCTAGCTCTCTTTATCTGCCCTTCTCCCTGAAAAGCAGCCCCAGGCTTGCATGCCCCAGGGCCTACCATGCCCAAGGGCCCACCTCACTCCCCTTTGGACTAGTGCCAAATTGGAAATACCCATCCCCTAAGAGGTGAGATATGGGGCCCCATAAAATGTTCTGCTTTGCCTAACCCTAATGTGGCCTTCTCAACAGGGAAACCTAAAATATATGGAAACCTGACAACCCGTTCAGGTCTTCGCAGACTCTGGTCACTCAAGGGGAAGTCCAACCACGAGAGAAAGATAAAAACAAAACATATGGAAAGAACATGAGGCGATAAAAAAGAACATAAAGTACATGGAAAAAGTGAGGGAATGACCCAATGAATTACAACAACATATGTGCTGTCATGACCTCAAACCTAAACATCTTCGAGAACACCCATGGCTCTATATGATCGCCTTGACATAATCTGATTAAACAAAGCAAGAGTCCACGGAATCGACGGCGGGCCCTGCTTCTGGGCTCAGGAGGGCGTCCCCGCTCCCCATGTTTATGAGGTTGGGGTCGTTGACTCATGTGCCGAATCTGGCCCCAACGTTTGATTCCTAGGGCACCGTTTTGATTAAACACATTCCTTTCCGTATAGCAAACCATGAAATGTATAGAGGCGTTTATTTATATACATGGAGGGGGCTGATTGTGGACGCAGCGACGCAGAATGCTAAATATGATAATCATCGTGGGTCCCCTGGAACATGCTGAAACCATCCGAATTTTTTTTTTTTTTTTGCTTGAAATGGAAAAATGAATGATGTAATTATTTCCACCTCATTACAATTCTGAAATGAGGTAAACACAAGAAAAGAAAGCACAACCCCCCCCCCCCCCCCCCCCGCCCCTCCGCCTCGTCTCGCAGCCTTGGAGGGATTCCACTACATAAACATGAGGTATGCCACGAGCGATACTGACCTCCCCCTGGAGAACCAGCAATGACGCACGTAAGGGCCGCACCAAATATGGATCATTGCTGGACGGGTGGGAGGTGATGTCACGCGTGGAATGTCCCTCCGATGGTCAGACCACAAGGACAGCAATCACTTAACCCCATCGCCGTCAGCCTGGACCTCTGAATCTCAGTGTTAGAATTTATCCATTAATGGATGAAACTGAGCGGATCTAAAATATAGAGACAAAAATGGAAAGAATAGAACAACAGTACAGCATGAGATGTCCTCTTCTGTCGAGGTATCACAGATCTTCTTAAAGGGGTGTTCCCACCAAACATCATTAGGATGTCTGATAAGTGCGGGTCCCAGATGTGTGTGACAACCAATAAGGATGCCTCTAAAGGAGAGGTCAGAGTCAAAATCATCCCATCTCCGATGTTTTTTTTTTTTTTTTTTTACAGATTTTGAATTGGTTAACGTAAGGATGTCACTTATGTCTGACGTCCCTTCCAGCCCAATGCCACATAGAAAGCCCTTATGTGAAGTCAGACGTAAGTGACATTGGAGCAACAGTACCGCAAGTTTAGGGCTATGGTCGGGATTAGAGCTAGGGTTAGAGCTAAGGCTAGGATTAGGGCTAGGTTTAGGGTTATGGTCAGGATTAGGGCTTGGTTTAGGGCTATGGTCAGGATTAGAGCTAGTTTAAGGTTAGGATTAGAGCTAGGTTAAGGTTGGGATTAGGGCTAGGTTTAGGGTTATGGTCGGGATTAGGGCTAAGGTTAGGGATAGGTTTCAGGATTAGAGCTAGGTTAAGGTTGGGATTAGGGCTAGGTTTAGGGTTATGGTCGGGATTAGGGCTAAAATTAGGGATATGTTAATTATTAGATCTAGGTTCAGGTTAAGATTGGGGCTAGGGTTTTGTTTATGTTATGGATTAGGACTTGGTTTTGGGTTATGGAGAGGATTAGAGCTTGTTTTAGGTGAGTATTAGAGATAAATTATGGTTAGGATTAGAGCTAGGTTAAGGTTAGGATTAGGGCTAGGTTTAGGGTTATGGTCGGGATTAGGGTTTGGTTTAGAGCTATGGTCAGGAATAGAGCTAGTTTAAGGTTAGAATTAGAGCTAGGTTAAGGTTAGGATTAGCTATAGGTTTAGGGTTATGGTCGGGATTAGGGCTAAGGTTAGGGTTATGGTCAGGATTAGAGCTAGGTTAAGGTTAAGATTGTGGCTAGGGTTAGGGTTATGGTCAGGATTAGGGCTATGTTTAGGGCTATGGTCAGGATTAGAGCTAGTTTAAGGTTAGGATTAGGGTTAGGGTTATGGTCGGGATTAGGGCTATGTTTAGGGCTATTGTCAGGATTAGAGTTAGGTTAAGGTTAGGATTACGGCTAGATTTAGGGTTATGGTCGGGATAAGGGCTAGGTTTAGGTTGACAGTAACAGTTTAGAATTAGGGTCAAAATTAACCAATTTGGTTTCTGGACGTCCTGAAATAAAACATTTTTGCAAGTTCATTTGAACGAGACTCAACTCTAACCCTAAACCCGCAGCGCTGTTGCTCCATTGTCACTTCCGTCTGCCGTCACTGGGTTATCTATGTGATGTTGGGCAGCAAGTGATGTCAGTATGTTAAGTAATAAAAAAACTGGTTCTAACAACACTACTCACCACTCTTCCCAACAAGTGGCTCCGGGTTGCTATCCTCACCGGCGCCTCTGGTTGACCTCAGTCCAGACAACTTATTTATAGTGGGGTGCTGTATTTGGACACCTCCTGAGGTTTGAGGGTCACCCTCTCTAGGCTTTATTAACCATTTGTATTCCAGTGTTTCCTTCATTAGGACTTGCGCTCAGTTTTGACCTTGAAACTTCATTCGTCCTCTTGCTCTGTAGTTTTGGTACTTGTAGTTCTTCCTGGTTTCTGGAATCGGACTTGCTTCTGACTACGTTTCGGGTTCTCCACTTGATCACGTTATCAGGGTCACCTTCATTACTCTTTCAGCTTTTACTCCTTGCCATCCCTCTGTGGCATCACCAAGACTAATCCAAGACTAACTCTTGGGGCCCAACCTGGAGGGTAAAGAGTGAAAACCTGGAATCCCTCATACACCACAACCTGGCCAACCTGTGCCACTCTGATTGCAGCTTTGAGGGTCCAACACCAGTATGTAACCGTAACAGCGTTACTGGTGACCACTGGTATTGCCATTGATGTCTACACCGAAGGGACTGTGTCTGTTCCAAACCACTACTGGTGACCACTAGAACTGCCATTGATGTCTACACCGAAAGGGCTGTGTCTGTCCCAAACCATTACTGGTGACCACTGGAACTTCCATTGATGTCTACACCGAAAGGGCTGTGTCTGTCCCAAACCATTACTGGTGACCATTGGAACTGCCATTGATGTCTACACCGAAAGGGCTGTGTCTGTCCCAAACCATTACTGGTGACCATTGGAACTGCCATTGATGTCTACACCGAAAGGGCTGTGTCTGTCCTAAACCATTACTGGTGACCACTGGAACTGCCATTGATGTCTACACCGAAAGGGCTGTGTCTGTCCTAAACCATTACTGGTGACCACTGGAACTGCCATTGATGTCTACACCGAAAGGGCTGTGTCTGTCCCAAACCATACTGGGTGCATGGTACTATCCAATTGATGTCTACACCCGAAAGGGCTGTGCTGTCCCAAACCATTACTGGTGACCATTGGAACGGCCATGATGTCTACCCCGAAAAGGCTGTGTCTGTCCTAAACCAATTACTGGGTGACCACTGGAACTGCCATTGATGTCTACATCGAAAGGGCTGTGTCTGTCCCAAACCATTACTGGTGACCACTGGAACTGCCATTGATGTCTACACCGAAAGGGCTGTGTCTGTCCCAAACCATGAGCCTGGCTGAGGCAGACTATCCAAGTTAGAGGTCCAGATTTAGAGACCCCCCCTGACTACCTATAGGGGAAGCTCCCATTGGCCATATTTTTCCCTGCACCTCTAGGGGAGTCTGGGAATCCCTATACGACCCATACACCCCAACAGAGACAAGCAGTATTCCAAGTTAAATTGTTACTCCCGTAGGGATGAAAAGTTAAAATTATCTCCTGCACATAAAGTCCTAGCCACTCCGGAGAGGTATGTGATGGCCGCCATGACCTTGTGCGGATTCTCAGGTTTACAGGAAACTTGTGTGTTTCTATTTTTTGCTCGCTCACCTTCCAGAGCTTTCCTCTACTCTGACATGCTAAAAATTTGGGTCGTCAGACTGGCCCTGACTGCTGGTATAAACAGTCGTAGAAGTTCTGAGAAGTATCCGGCCTTCAGATGTCAGGCTGCAATCAATGTCATAGAGCACATACGTGACCCTCAGGGCCTGTAAGTGGAATCTGGCCCTTCATGTCATTTTAGGTGGCCTGCGAAAGCTTAAATACAGAGAGCCGAGTTGGATACGGTCCAGGCCTAGAAGTACCACCTCCTCACTTTCCCTGGAAGAAGTAGCCAGCGCTTGCCAGAGACAACTGTGTCATCACAGGGTGCGGGCACCATCTTGGATTTGGGATCTGGCACTCACCTCTACACCCTTATGTTAAGCAACTCCCAGACAGTGGCACAGCTCTGACAGCCCAACCCAGACACCCTGGCCACCCTCAAATGGTTATTTGAGGGCAACCATAATGTTGATGTGGCCCTAGGTGAAAATGAGCTTGACACCACTGCTATAGAGAAACCATCCACAGCATCCAACAAAAATTTGGATCCATCTGAACAAGAGGCAACAAGACTGAAAAGCGTGTTCTACCTGTTGGTGGCTCTACAGCTTTAGGCTTAAACCTCCTGTTCAGGCTGTGGCCGGTTCTACAGCTTTAGGCTTAAACCTCCTGTTCAGACTGTGGGCGGTTCGACAGCTTCAGCTCCCACTTGCTGTTCAGGCTGTGGGTGGTTCGACAGCTTCATGCTCCCACTTCCTGTTCAGGCTGTTATTGGTTCTAGAGCTTCAGGCTCCCACTTCCTGTTCAGGCTGTGGGTGGTTCTACAGCAGCAGGTTCCCACTTCCTGTTCAGGTTGTGGGTAGTTCTACAGCCTCAGGCTCACACTTCCTGTTCAGGCTGTGGGTAGGGCTACAGCCTCAGGTTCCCACTTCCTGTTAAGGCTGTGGGCAATTCTACAGCTTCAGGCTCCCACTTCCTTTTTAGGCTGTGGGCGGTTCTACAGCTTCAGTCTCCCACTTCCTGTTCAGGCTGTGGGCAGATCTAAAGCTTCAGGCTCCTACTTGTTGTTCAGGCTGTGGGCAGTTCTACAGCTTCAGGCTCCCACTTCCTGTTCAGGCTGTGGGTGCTTCTACAGCTGCAGGTTCCCACTTCCTGTTCAGGCTATAGGTGGTTCTACACTTTCAGGCTCCCACTTCATGTTCAGGCAGTGGGTGGTTCTACAGCTTTAATAGTGTTACATTGTCTTCTATGGGTGCACGACACATTAGTTCACATGAAGCCTAAATAAACAGTAAATAAAACTGAAGTGCATGTCAATTTCTTGCGCAGAATGCATGTATTTTACCTGTGGAATGTTACAATGGAAAGTCAATGGGGATTACAAGAAACACATTCATTGACTTTTATTTTGCTGTGTATTTTGACGCGTAAGGCATCAAAAAAAATCCTTCAAACGCAACATGGAAGATCCCTGTCCTGAAAAACATATGAAAATATGCAGCAAAAACACACACAAAAATGCAGCAAAGGGAAACCTCAAAAGAAGAGAATGTGGAAAAAAGGATGTAAAAAATGATTAAAAATGTCTTTCTCCCATGAAATAAGTCCTTGCTTTACTGCCATATTTTACACAATGTGAAAATAGCCGCATAAACGCGGCAAAAGACGCCTCAAATACAACGAGGTTTCTGGCACTGAGAAAAACACATGAAAATAAGCAGCAACAATGCACCAAAGGACACAACAAACTAAGGAAACGTGCGTAAGGCCGGGTTCACGCCGCTTATTCTTGTGCACTTTTTGACATTAAGGGCCACATGTATGAAGACTGTCTAGGTCTAAAACTCACTTTGTTACCCATAGCAACCAATCAGAGCCCATAGCAACCAATCAGAGCTCATAGCAACCAATCAGAGTGCCCCTTACATTTCAAATAGAGCTCTGAACAATGAGAGGGGCGCTCTGATTGGTTGCTATGGGCAACAAAGTGAGTTTTAGACCTAGATAGTTTATATACATGTGGTCCTAAGATCCCATTGATTATGATGAGAATAAGCGCGCATCGGGTACAAAGCTGCACTTTTTTGCGCACTGTTTGCCACATTACGTGCTGAACAACAAAACTTAAGTGCAGGATTATTATCTGCACCTGAATGCGGCAAAAAGCACATCGAGTTCAATGAAGTCTCCTGTACTATAGCAATAATCAGCAAAAGACGTATTAAATATAGAAAACGTGTGTAAAAATATGTTGAAAAAAATGCTTAAAGGGAACCTGTCACATAAATTATGCCCTCCTTGCTGAAGGCAGCACAAGCTAGTGTCCAGACCTGCTGTTTCCAGCGCTGTGCCCCTTATTCTGTAAGATGCTGGAGTTTTAGAGCATTTACCCCTCAAATCTTATTCATGAGTAGGTGTTATCTCCACCCACCAAAGGCTAGCTACGCCCACTGACCGTTATTCACATGTTTCTACCTATTCAAAGTAATAGGTTTGTCAGTTGAGGTGTGCGGGGCTAGTCTCCGATTGAAAAAAACTGACACTCTGAATGACTCTTCGAATGACTCTTCTGGCTGAAAACTGCAGATTTGAGCATTAAATACACGAAAACTACAACATCTTACAGAATAAGGGACATAGCGCTTGAAACAGCAGGTCTGACACGACCTTGTTTTGTCCTAAGCCAGGAGGGCAAAAACTATGTGACAGGTTCTCTTTAAAAAAGTGCGTGAAACGTGAAATAAGCACTACTTACACTCCAAAATACATTGTGTCAAAAACCGCATCAAACATAATGATGTTCCCTGCACTGATAAAATAAAAACATTAATCAAAAATATATGGAAAAAGCACCAAGACACATGTGATGAAAAAAAGTGCATAAAACTGCATAAAAACATGCTTACAAACACGCGTTTTTCATGTGAAATAAGCTCTTCTTATACTCCAAAAAAATAAATTGTGTCAAAAAACACATCAAAGTTTCCTGCACTGATAAAATAAAAACATGCATCAAAAATACACATAAAAAGCACTCAAAAAAGCACCAAAAGACACATTAGATGAAAAAAGGGCATAAAACTGCATAAAAAAACATGCATTCAAATGTATGTTCCTCCTATGAAATTAGGGCTTATTTCACTGCAAAGTTTTATGCCCTGTGAACATAGCCTATGGGTGACCGACATCTCTGTGTGCCTATATGGAGGCATACGCACAGCCTTCCATCACTAATATGTTGGGAAATATTCACATTTCCGACAGAGGAAACAGTGAAATGTGAACAGAGCCCTAGTTCAGACTCTTTCCAGACGCAGCGTTGGAGCACAATGCAGGCAGGCTGTGAGCGATTGGCAGATAAGGAGTTAAATACATGACGGGGAACCCCTTATGTAATCAGCCGTACAAGAGGAAATGTGAAAGGTGGGGGCGGAATCCCCTCTTAACCTCAACTTCCAGCCGAGGACCCATGTATACAATTCCCCAGTGTGTGATACAATGTACATCCGTTCAGCCCACCCATATACATAGAGCATACATATATCCACACGTATCCACATCCCTCACTGTAGACCCAGTACTAGGTGACGAGTAGCAGGGCCCCCACTGTGCGCTTACCTGCAGGACCGAGGGCCACCTCAGGGCATCCAGTGACTCCCACATTCTTTCACACCTAGATGTCTGATATTTTGCTGAATTCCTCGCACAATAAGAAAGGTCAAGTTCTCTTTCCATTCCAGAAGCTACACTTTGCCTTGAGCAGATTCTGCACCGATCCTCAGTGTTAGTTTACCTGTCAGTAAAACAGAGCGTCATGATAATGGATCGTCCTACGAGACGGCCGGAACAATAGAAAGAAAGGTTTGGAGTGCAGCTTGGTTGCTTAAGACTGCTTCCACTATGAGCAGAAATCTTGGTCGAAAAGTATAGGGGGTGAGACCCAGCTGGTATGGTGGGAGGATATAGTGTAATTGCTGTAGTCAGACTGCCAGCAGAAGGTGTCAGGTTGGGAGACTCCGCATATAAGGTGTCTAGGTCCACAACTTTCTTTGTTGCCCAATTGGAGCTCCACTTTCATTCTTCAGAGCACTATATGAGATGAAAGGGGAGCTCTGATTGATTGCTAAGGCCAACAAAGAAAGTCTTAGTCCTAGACAGTTTTCATACATGCCTACCTAAGTGTTAGGTGCAAGGTTAGGAGACATCAAGTAGAAGGTTCAAGGTTAGGAGACATCAAGTAGAAGGTTCAAGGTTAGGGGACATCAAGTAGAAGGTGAAAGGTTAGGAGACATCAAGTAGAAGGTGTAAGGTTAGGAGACTTCAGGTAGAAGGTGCAAGGTTAGGAGACTTCAAGTAGAAGGTATAAGGTTAGGAGACATCAAGTAGGAGGTGCAAGTTTAGGGGACATCAAGTAGGAGGTGCAATGTTAAGAGACATAAAGTAGAAGGTACAAGGTTAGGAGACATTAAGTAGAGGTGCAAGGTTAGGAGACATCAAGTAGAAGGTGCGAGGTTAGGGGATATCAAGTAGAAGGAGCAAGGTTAGGAGACATCAAGTAGAAGGTGCAAGTTTAGGAGACATCAAGTAGAAGGTGCAAGGTTAGGAGACATAAAGTAGAAGGTACAAGGTTAGGAGACATCAAGTAGAAGGTCCAAGGTTAGGAGACATACATAAAGTAGAAGGTACAAGGTTAGGAGACATTAAGTAGAGGTGCAAGGTTAGGAGACATCAAGTAGAAGGTGCAAGGTTAGGGAATATCAAGTAGAAGGTGCAAGATTAGGAAACTTCAAATTGAAGCTGCAAGATTTAGAGACTTCCAGTGGAAGGTGGAAGGTGGAAGGTTAGAAGACTTTCAGTATAAGGTGCAAGGTTAGGAGACGTCCAGTAGAAGGGTATGTTTACATGGGATCTTTGCGGGGTGTATTTTGGCACGTAATTGCCCATAATTCGGCCCGCAAATGCAGTAATTCATAGCTCTCTTTCAGAGCTATGTTTACCTGCCGTTTTCTGTATTACACGTAGGGAGAAAGAAGTGACATGTTATGGGGAAAGTGAATGTCTATGACGGCCAGCAGAGAGTGTTTTAGAAGTACAAGCTGGCCAGTGCATTCTTCTAAAACACCCGTTGTTTTGCATGTGTACTTTATGCACCGCAATATGCTCCAAAGACGCTGTGTGAATATACCCAAAGATGTAAGGTCAGAAGACTTCCAGGAGAAGGAATAAGGTCAGGTGACTTCAAGTGGAAGGTGCAAGGGGTAAGGTTAGGATACTTCAAGGAGAAGGTGCAGGATTAGGAGACTTCAAATAGGAGGTGCAAGGTCAGGAGACTTCAAGTAGAAGATGCAAGGTTAGGAGACTTTAAGTAGACAGTGTAAGATCAGGAAACTTCAAGTGGAAGGTGAAAAAGTCAGGAGACTTCAGGTAGAAGGTGGAAGGTTAGAAGACTTCAGGTAGAAGGTGGGAGGTTAGGAGACTTCAGGCAGAAGGTGCAAGATATGGAGACTTCAAGTAGAAGATGCCAGGTTAGGAGACTACTTGTCCAGCAGGTATGGTCAGGTGACTTGTAAGGTTAGAAGCGTAAGGTGCATGAGGCGTCTTCCAGTACAAGGTGCGGGATAAAGGATTGCTTGCCAAAGGTACCTGGTTAGAAGACATGGGCCATAAGATGTAAGGCTTGCTACTTGAAGTATATGAGACTTCTGTGAGCATAAGGTGTGGAGATAAAAGAATTGCTTGCTTCAGGTATAAGGTTAAAAGACATAGACCAGAAGATGTAAGGCAAGGAACTTAAGAAGCAGGAGGCTTCTTCCAGCAGAAAGTGTGGGAATAAGGGATTGCTTGCATCACCTATAAGGTTAGATAACGTGGACCATAATATGTAAGGTTAGCAAGGCTTCTCCTAGCATAGGGTGTAGGGATAAGGTTTAGAGTTAGGAAACTTCTATCAAAAGATGCTCTAACATGAGGTGTGGGGATAAGGGATTAGGTTTAAGTTTAGGAGATATCTACCTTAAATTATAAGGTGCACAAGGCATAAGGCTCGAGGTTAAGGATCCTTGCATAAGTAGACCTGTACAAGAAGATGTAAGGCTAGCAATATAAGGTGTTAAAGGCTTTTTCCAGCATAAAATGGAATAGGGTATTACTTGCATAAATAATAATATTAGGGAACTCATACTATAAAATATAAGGTGAGGAAAGTAAGATGTGAGATACTTCTTCCAGCAGAAGGTGTGTGGATGAGGTATCAAGTTAGGAGACTAGACCACAAGATCATAGGAGACTATAACATGTAAGGTTAGGTAGGAGTCTAAGATGTACAAGGCTTCTTTCAGCATGAGATGTAAGGATAAGGGATTGCTTGCATTGCTTCCTTGATGTATAAAGTTAGAAGCCTTCGACCATAAGATCTACGGAATATTTTACTAGAACATGTAAGGCTATGTAAGAGTATAAGGTGTTCAAGGCTTCATCAAGCAGAAGGTGTAAAGATGAGAAATTGTTTGCATAAGATATAGGGCTGCAAGCATCTAAGAAGACTTCTACCATATCATATAAGACTAGGTAGGAGCTTAAGGTGTAACGATAGTGGATTGCTTGCTTTGCTCGTATAAGTTATAAAACTTAGACCATAAGATCTACGGCGACTTCTAATATATCATATAAGGCTAGGTAGGAGCTTAATGTGTACGAGGCTTCATCCAGCCTAAGTGTAAAGATAAGGGATTGCTTGCATAAGTTATAAAACTTAGACCATAAGATCTACGGAGACTTCTACAATATCATATAAGGTTAGGTAGGAGCTTAATGTGTACGAGGCTTCATCCAGCCTAAGTGTTAAGATAAGGGATTGCTTGCATTGCTTGCATAAGTTATAAAACTTAGACCATAAGATCTACGGAGACTTCTACTACTTCATATAAGGCTAGGTAGCAGCTTAATGTGTACGATGCTTCATCCAGCCTAAGTGTAAAGATAAGGGATTGCTTGCATTGCTTACATAAGACATAAAGTTAGAAGCCTTGGAACATAAGATCTAAGGAGACTTCAACCATATCATATAAGGGTAGGTAAGAGCTTAAGGTGTAAGTGGCTTCCAACATAATGTGTAAAGATAAGGGATTGCTTGCATTGCTTACATAAGGGTAGAAGCCTTAGACCTTAAGATCTACAGAGACTCCTACCATAAGTTGTAAGTTTAGAAGCTTAAAGTATTTCTTTTAGCCTAGGGCGAGTATTTAAGGAATTGCTTGCACAATGGGTAAAGTAAGCAGATTGCTTGCACAAGATTCAATATTAAGAGATTGATAACATAGGAGGCAACTTGGGCTATCAAGTCAGTGTCAGGTATAAGCATAGGATAATGCAAGGGTTAAGAGACTGCCAGCAAGTCTGCACAATGTGTATGGCGGTAGAGTGGGAAGGAGAGGAAGCGAGGGAGACTTACCCTTCTTCCAAATGCCGGGGTCCTGGAGTAGACTTGTTGCCCCTACAGGTCACTAGACCCCTAGTAGACATGGTGTGGCCAGTATGCATTACACTGATATCCTTCCCAAGCTACAGGTTAATAAGGGAGTGAAGTGCTGTCTGAGTGGGTTCTGGGTGGAGGTTTTGGTTAATGTGTAGCTGGCTAGGAAACAATCCTGTCTACTACGCGGACTCGGTGATGAAACCCAAATTGCAAGTAATCTGATGGTAGTAGATATCTCTGGTATGTGACTTATTTCAGGCTGTGGGGAAGGAGTCTGGATCCTTATGCCTTTTTCAGATCCGTGCAGCCCATGAGGAAGGACACTTGGATTGTTGTAAAGTCTATTTTCAAGCCTATCATGATAGACACATTGCGTGAAGAATGAGGAATTCCAGCGAATTTCCTGAGCCTGGAACACCAGGCGAGTCTATATTTAACAGCATCTAAAACTGTCAAGAATGTTTTGTGGTTGGATAACAGGGGCAGAAAAATGTGAAAAACGCAGAACTCCAGCTCTTCCAAATATGGAAATATTGTTACGTCTGGACGTGACTCCACATCTGGAAATACTTAGGCCAGAATCTCTCCAGCCTGCTGCACAAATACCTCTTCCCCCAGAAGACTGAGAACCCATTGTACCCCCTAAAACGCCGCAAACCCAGGAGTAAAACACTGGCAGATCTGCAAGCCCCATCGTCTGGGGAAAGAGACGGCCAACCATGGCCTAGATAGTATCTGAGCCCGATGGAAAGCATCCCCATGATTAAGATCTGCCTCATTAACGCATTAAAATGGGCGCGCTCTAATGAACGAGCACAGGCCCATCCTGCGCCGCAATCCATGTGCATGGTTGTCAGTAATTTCCTATGTCTCCTTCCTCTCATAGTCACTGTCTAGATATATATCGGGATAAGCCTGGCCCCCGGCTCATCATCAAAGTTGGGTACCCAGACCTATTAAAACCTAGGTCTGCGGCCTACTATGTGTGACTGAAGCCCCTCATTTATCAAAACTGTCTAAAAAGAAGACTGTCCTTGTTGCCCATAGCAACCGGTCCAAGCCTATAGCAACCAATCAGAGCTCAGCTTTCACTCTTCCTGAGCAGTATACGAAATGAAAGCTGAGCTCTGATTGGTTGCTATGAGCTCTGATTGGTTGATATGGGCTCTAATTGGTTGCTATGGGCTCTGATTGGTCGCTATGAGCTCTGATTGGTTGCTATGGGCTGTGATTGGTTACTATGGGCTGTGATTGGTCGCTATGGGCTCTGATTGGTTGCTATGGGCTCTGAATGGTTGTTGTGGGCTCTGATTGGTTGCTATGGGCTCTGATTGGTCGTTATGAGCTGTGATTGGTTTCTATGAGCTCTGACTGGTCACTATAAGCTTTGATTGGTCACTTTGAGCTCTGCTTGGTTGCTATGGGCAGCAGAGACAGCCTTACTGATAGACAGTTTTGATAAATGAGGCCCAAACAGTAAGATGGTCTTTATTGCCCATAGCAACCAATCAGAGTTCAGCTTTCATTGTGTATACTGCTCTGGAAGAATGAAAGCTGAGCTCTGATTGGTTGTTTCACCTCGGATTGGTTGCTATGGGCAACAGAGACAGTCTCACTGCTAGACAGTTTTGATAAATGAAGCGCAATATTGTAAAATTTGTAGTCAAACAGTGTCCCATAATTCAATGTTGTACCCAGACACCGCAGAGGGTGAAACACTTACTAAAAAGCTGGACCCTTTTGCCTCACTGGTGGCCAAAAATGAGTCTCCTTGTCTATTAGGGAATTCTGAGTTAAAAGGGGTGCGCCCACCATAGTCTTAGGATGGCACATCTATAGAATATGCCATCAAAATGTGATAGTTGCGGTCCCACCTCTGGGAGCTGTACCTTTTTCGGGAACGGGTCTCACACAGTTCTCTTTTTAGTTCTATGGGAGTTCCCAGTACAGGGGAGCGCCGTGTTCTCTATTTTGTTCTATGGGAGTTCCCGGTACAGAGGAGCGCTGTGTTCTTCATTCTGTTCTATGGGAGTTCCCAGTACAGGGGAGCGCTGTGTTCTCCATTCTGTTCTATGGGAGTTTCCAGTACAGGGGAACGCTGTGTTCTCCATTCTGTTCTATGGGAGTTTCCAGTACAGGAGAGCGCTGTGTTCTCTATTGTCCTCTATGGGAGTTCCCAGTACAGGGCAGCGCTGTGTTCTCTATTTTGTTCTATGGGAGTTCCAAGTACAGGGGAGCGCTGTGTTCTCCTTTCTGATCTATGGGAGGTCCCAGTACATGGGAGCACTGTGTTCTCTCCATTCTGTTCTATGGGAGCTCCCAGTACAGGGGAGCTCTGTGTTCTCCATTCTGTTCTATGGGAGTTCCCAATACAGGGGAGCGCTGTGTTCTCCATTCTGTTCTATGGGAGTTCCCAGTACAGGGGAGCGCTGTGTTCTCTCCATTCTGTTCTATGGGAGTTTACAGCACATAGGAGCACTGTGTTCTCCATTCTGCTCTATGAGAGTTCCCAGTACAGGGGAATGCTGTTTTCTCTATTCTGTTCTATGGGAGTTCCCAGTACAGGGGAGCGTTGTGTTCTCCATTCTGTTCTATGGGAGTTCCTGGTACAGGGAGGTGCTTTTTGAGACATTTTTTATTAGGCACCCTTCTCACAAAATGAAATTGTCCAAAGTGGACAACCCCTTTAAATTATACAGAAATATGGCCCAGCAATACCCTTATAGCAGGTCCGTGGAAGTGGACTTGGGCTTTTTATGTTTCAAAGTGTACATATAAATTATTCTCCAAAGAAAGAAACACAGAGCATATTGAGATGCATTTTATGGATAAGCATTGGTGGGTGAATTATGTAATGAATTTTGCACCCTGGTGGTAAGACATATTAAATGTGGTGAAATAAGGAATTGTTAGGTTGGAAATATTTGTAGAATTTTAGTGAAAAATTTGACTCATTGGTATTATACCTTAGAAATTGGTTCTGGGCTGGGATATGTCTGCATTATTATAATCAGAGGTGAGCCACACCGTTAACAAGGTTAACAAGTGAAATATGGCTCCTGAGCTACTGGTTGGGGCCCACTGGTTTCAGGTATGATCCCTACAGTCTGCCCTATCACAGTTACCAAGTATAGTGTAGAAAAATATGGTGGTAGTGATGGTCGTCACAGAATTAATGGTTGTTTACCACATGGCCCAGACAGTCTAAATCTAAAGTTTTAGGGCTTATAAGGTCAATAGCTGTATATCCCTTGATGCCAGCAGTCTAAATCTGGCCAAACTTAAAGGGTTAGAGCCCACTGGTGAAAGGTATAAACCAATCTGCCCTATCACATTTACAAAATATAGTGTCGAACAATATTGGTTGTAGTGTTGGTCCTCACAGAGTGAATGACTGTACATCTCTTGGACCAAGCAGTCTAAATCTGGCAAAGCTTGGGCATACCTTAGGGATTGGGGCCTATTGGTGAAAGATATGATCCCTAACTTCTTCCCTATCAGAGCTTCAAAGTATATGGTGGAAAAATGTAGTGCCATTGGTTATCATCTGGTCAGTGTTTGTATACCCCTTGGTTATCCCAAAACGGTTGGAATCCACTCATGTAAAATATAAGCCCTAGATTCCACTCTATCAAAGTGAAAAAGTACGTTGTGGAACAACATGGCGGTGGCATTGGTTCTCAAAGAGTCAATAGTTGTATCCCACTGTACCACTTGGCCCAGGCAATCTGAAACTGGCCAGACGTGGGCACCCGGAAAGAGCTGGTGTACAATAATACTTATACACAAAGTATAGTGTAGAAAAACATGGTGGTGACCTTGGTTTCGCATAGGGTCAATAGTTGTCTACCTCTTGGCTCAGAAAGTCCTAAAAGGGTTGGAGCCCACTGGTATTAATTATAATCCCTACCTTTTGGCTATCAGAGCTACAAAGTATATTGTGGAAAAATATGATGGTGACGTTGATCCTTACAGGATCAATGGTTGTAGGCCCCTTGACCCAAGCAGTCTACATTTGGCTAATTTTGTGCATCCCTAAAGTGTTGAGGCCCATTGGTGTTAGGTATAATCCTTACATTCTGTCCAATCACAGCTAGAAAGTACATTGTAAAAAAATATGATGGTGGTGTGGTCCCCACAGGGTCATTGTTTATACTTTCTCTTGGTCCAGACAGTCTGTCCAGGCATGGGCATCCCTATAGGGCTGGGGCCCAGTGGTGTAGTACAATCCTTACAAACAAAGTATATTGTGGAAAAAAAAATGATGGCGGCGTTGGTCCTCACAGGGTCAATGGTTGTATGCCTTTGGCCCAGAAAGCCTTAAATCTAGCCAGTCTGGGACATCCCTAAAGGGGTACTCTGGACATGACATATGTGCACTGGGAGCAATGTAAACATGACGTTCATAAATCAGTCCCATCGTCAAGGCGTAAGTCAAGGAGCACCACCCGGGTCTCCACCTCTTCACACCAATCCTGGTCCCAAATGTCAGGTCTGATGCATTATTGTTAATAAAAGTCACATTTTACGACTCGCCGCTGCCCTATGTCATTTCCTTGATACCCATGCACCCCATGTGTGAACACAGACGTAGTCAAATCTCTGCAGACGTTACGAAGTATGACATAAAACACAAGTAAAACACTCCGCAGCACTAAACACATAAAAAATATACAAGGAGAACGGCGTTTTAAATTTAGAAGCCAAATGGACCGTGAAGCCAAGGGATATTATTATGCATCCGATAATATGTCTGCGTGAAAAGACAGAGTGAAAGGAGACGGGGGGGGGGGGTGGAATTTGGATTTTAAAAGGCGCAGAATGGGATATTGATCCCTCATTTCCTCCTGTTGATGCTGCTGTGTATTTTAACAGTATGATTAGGTCCCAGCTCCCTCCTCCTGATGCCAGACTAGGAGCCTTTCCTGTGTCTCAGGCTGCTCTCCCCCTTCTCTCCTCTCCCTCTCGCTCCCTCCTTGGGAGACTCAGCCAGGCTCCATTAGACGGGGAGGGTCTTGGCCAGAGTTTGAGCCCAGCCGCATTCCTGGGATGTTTTTTTGAATGTGAAGCTCTGGAAGCGGTGGTGACGTCACGCTGTCTCCTATAAAAGAGACACAGAGCCTGGAGCAGCTCAGAGAGCAGAGGCAACAAGCAAAGCAAAGTACTGCTACCGCACTGACCAGTATAGCACCAGCACAGGTACTGGGACCAGAACAGCTTTGGCGTTGGAACCAGTGGAACACAGAGAACTACACGGACCAATTGAGAAGCTTCGTCTTATTTTCTTAACTTTCGAGGAACCATGGCTTGCCTACGAATGACCCCTCTAGTGGTGGTGGCTATCCTTGTTGGACTCGTAGAACTGGTAAGTTGCGTCTAGTTTGCATCCTACCTGTTAAGCTGTGTGCATCTTGCAGGCTCTTCACATGTGCTCGACGGGGTGGTTATAATATAGCTTTCTTTTACTTCCAGGCGGTTTCTTCCTGCCCAGCTGTATGCCAGTGTCCCCTGGAGGTGCCCAAATGTGCCCCAGGTGTTGGCTTGGTTCTTGACAGTTGTGGATGCTGCAAAGTGTGTGCCAAGCAACTCAATGAAGACTGTAGCAAAAGCCAGCCTTGCGACCACACTAAAGGACTGGAGTGCAACTTCGGGGCCAGTTCCAGAGCCACCAAGGGCATCTGCAGAGGTAAGATGGCTTTTTTTTCCCCTTGTCTTTATTTCTGACCCCCCGTTGAGGCTGCAGGGGGAGCAGGTTCTTACTGGTTGCTTTAGTCAAGGAGTTCAGGGAATCTCAGTCCTTGTATGGATATGCTTTATTGATGCTAGTTTGGCAGAAAGGCGCATGATTTCAGCAGTCTGGAATGCAATTCAGTGTCTGGGTTTAGCAAAACGAGCAGGAAAAGTAATTGTGACTTATGATTCCGCCGATGACTATTAAGAATCCAACGTTTTGTCGACTGCAGCAAAGTCGGAATTTTGTTTCTCACCCGTCTCGTTTTTTTTGTTTCCTCCTGCAGCCAAGTCTGAAGGAAGACCTTGTGAATACAACTCCAGAATTTACCAGAACGGAGAAAGCTTCCAGCCAAACTGCAAGCACCAGTGCACATGTATCGATGGGGCCGTGGGCTGTCTTCCCTTATGCCCTCAAGAACTTTCCCTCCCTAACCTGGGATGCCCAAATCCAAGACTTGTCAAGGTGCCCGGGCAATGTTGTGAGGAATGGGTGTGCGATGATGCCAGGGACACCATGGACGATCTGGAAGAGTTCTTAAGCAAAGATTTTGGCATGGATAATGAAGGAGACCTTACCAGTAAAAACGAATTCGTCCCCATTGTGAAAGGACACAAAATGCTACCAGGTAGGTTTCCTTACACTTTTTGTCCTAGATATAGATCTAAGGAGGTGTCTTGCCCACTATGTAGAGGAAGTAGGTGACATAGTGTATGCCAACCTTAGCCATACTAACTGTTTGCATTATGTTTCATTCTAGCCTT
The DNA here is from genome assembly GCA_025379985.1 of Phyllomedusa bahiana. Taxonomy (NCBI): domain Eukaryota; kingdom Metazoa; phylum Chordata; class Amphibia; order Anura; family Hylidae; genus Phyllomedusa; species Phyllomedusa bahiana. The sequence goes on from JAODAL010040579.1 coordinate 20,893, forward strand.
TGGCTCCAATCCACAAGCCCATGTATTCGAGGCTCAAAAGTGCATCGTCCAAACCACATCTTGGTCCCAATGCTCCAAGACCTGCGGAACCGGCATCTCTACGAGAGTCACCAACGACAATAAGGACTGTAGACTAGTGAGAGAAACCAGGATCTGCGAGGTGCGACCATGTGGACAGTCAACCTACTCACAATTAAAGGTAAGGACTCTCTATAGTATGGACCTTGACCGCTTTCCGCTTCTCCTAGCCCATGTCTCATCAATGCATTCCCGGATGACTTGCTAATATCTTCTTCTCTATTGCTTTTCAGAAGGGAAAGAAATGCACAAAAACCAAGAAATCTCAGGCTCCAGTCCGATACAGCTACGCCGGCTGCTCCAGCGTCAAGAAATACAGACCTAAGTACTGTGGATCATGCGTGGATGGAAGATGCTGCACCCCCCAGCAGACACGGACTGTCAAAATCCGATTCAGGTGTGAAGATGGGGAAACTTTTACAAAGAACGTTATGATGATCCAGTCCTGCAGGTGCAACTACAACTGTCCACACGCCAACGAAGCCTACCCTTACTACAGACTATTCAATGACATCCACAAATTCAGAGATTAAAGGGGCACACCAGCCAAGGGACAATTGAGAACCATGGAAATATTCTGTTGTGGAGATGTTGCAACACCATCGTTGGACGCTATGTGGCACTAGGAACTTATAAAGTGTATTACCACCTGGTCTTCATTACAACAGACTGAAATCTTTAGAGCTTCATAGTACTGGAGCAAACACGTCGCTTCTTTTTTTGGAGCAATTGATATTAATAATAATATTATAATTTATTTTTTTTTTCTGTTAGTAAATTATCTTCAAAGTATTCTTCTGGTCCTTAAAAAAAAACTTAAGAATTGTTCCTGCATCCAAGTTATTGAATGACCCAAACGTGGAAAAAAGTTAAAAAGCAATGGAGGTTTCTACATTCCTTCCTAATCGCGCTCAGTGAAGCGTTGATCTGTGGCAGCTATCATGACCTGACAATTCTTAACGAAAGCAGAAGTTCAAATTGAAATATTTTCTTTTTTTTTTTTTTTTATTTATCGAAAAAAAATTTAGCTTTTTTTTTCGTTCGGTGCACAATAATTCATTAATAACTGGAATAAATTTGTTAGGAAGGTTAGTTTTAGATTTTAATGTCATGTTCTAGAAATTTAAAATTTAATTCCCATGGAAATATATCAATGTTAAAAAATAGTTACCTATTTTGTTTAACATCCTATTCCATGTTTTGTCACATTGTTCTATGGATAGGAATGGGAAAGGTTAGGGATTTTCGCATGTTTAACTTTCATGTTCATTAGATATATTTCACAACTATTCAATTCCATGGTGGGTTAAACTATAAATGTGTTTAAACCAGTACTGATTTCCAAAAGTTATAAACCTAGGAAATTCCGTAAATATTTGACAACCATTGATTGACACATAGGATAGGAATGGGTTAAAAGAGATAGGAGATTATTTCCTTTTTTAAACTATTTCACTGTTTCCATGGAAATATTTTACAAACATTTAAAATCAATATGTGACAAGAGGAAGGAATGGGTTAAAAAATTTAAATATGAATTTTCCATGTTTAACTCTTTTAGTTCATAAACTATTTTGCAGCTGTTGATTGAAACATAGGACAATAATGGGTTAAAACAGTTTCAAGAGAAACCGCAACTATTGATTGACAGAGAGGATAATAATGGGTTAAAAGAAATTTGAAATTTGAGATTTTTATGTTTAACTCTTTTAGTTCAATAAACTATTTTGCAACTATTGACTGACACATAGGACAAATATGAAATTTCCATGTTTAACTCTTTATGTTCCATGAAGTATTTCACAACTATTGATTAACACATAGGACACGAATGGGTTAAAACAAATATGAAATTTCCATGTTTAACGCTTCATGTTCTGGGAAATTTTTTCAAAACCGTTGATTGAAACATAGGACAATAATGGGTTAAAACAGTTTCAAGAGAAACCGCAACTATTGATTGACGCAGAGGACAATAATGGGATAAAAGAAATTTGAAATTTGAGAATTTTATGTTTAACTCTTTTGGTTCAATAAACTAATTTGCAACTATTGACTGACACATAGGGCAATAATGGGTTAAAACAAGTAGGAGATTTCTATGTTTAACACTTCACGCCCCAAGAGAAATTTCACAACTATTGATTGACATAAAGGACAATGTTGGGTTAAAAGAAACAGGAAATTTCCTTGTTTAAATCTTCATGTTCCAAGAGAAAATTCACAACTTTGGATTGACACATAGGACAATAGTGGGTTAAACAAACGTGAGATTTCCATGAATATGTTTGCCTGATGAAATATGGTGATTTTGAGAGTCAGTCAGTATGACACGAATGTACATGACTATTTCAGGAATGTTTCCGCACAGATGGGGGGGGGGCAAAGAATTTTTTTTGCACTTCCTGTAACTAATCCCACTGAAAAACACTATAGTCAGCGTCCTCCTGGCCTGACATGGCTGATAACATGGAGCAATAGCTTGTAGTCATTATAGATCTAATAATAGAAGTGTAACTTGACTTAAAGGGGTTGTCTCACTCCGTCGATTCACCTCAGTCCTGTTTTCTCGGTTTCATTCTTAAAATCAGGGGTATGCTTACTGGCTTCTACTGGATACTACTGGCGTGCAGTGACAAACTGCTGAGGACACCTGGTCTGTAGCTATAGCGACCTGAGGAGCTGATGCAGCCCATACAAGAGGGGATATCTAGGAATAGGTAGGACACTGTTAATGGACATATATTGCAAAGTGACTTGTTTTTGCAAGATCTTTAACATAAAATGCAGCAATCCCTGCAGTGAGACGACTCCTTTAAGTGTCCCTTGTCTCACTACATACATTGATGGCATATTGCTAGGATGTCCTATATATATATATATATATATATATATATATATATATATATATTATATATATATATATATATATATAGATATATAATATATATATATTATATACATACATACACACACACATATATATGTATATATTACTAAGATAATCCATCATAGTCTGATAAATCTGGGTTCTACGTCTGGGACCTGTACCAATCTCCTAAACGAGCCCCAAAACCTCTCTGTTCTGAACAGAGAGGTGGTCAGGACTCTCCATAGACATGAATGGGAGTTCCGTTAACAGTTCCCATTCATGTCTATGGGAGAGTCCTGACCTGCTCTCTGTTCAGAACGGAGAGGTTTCGGAGCTCATTTAGGAGGTGGAACCCGCACCTATCAGACAATGATGGCCTATCCTAGCGATACATATTAGACATGTATAGGATATCCTAGCGATACATATTGCACATATATTGGATATCCTAGCGATACATATTGCACATATATTGGATATCTTAACGATGTTGTTGGTTATAGGTTCCCCAGCAGGTACATAGGCAGGTTATAGGTCCTCCAGCAGGTATATAGGCAGGTTATAGGTCTCCCAGTTGGTATATAGGTAGGTTATAGGCCCCCCAGTGGGTATATATAGGCAGGTTATATGTCCCCAGTAGGTATATAGGCAGGTTATATGTCCCCCAGTAGGTATATAGGCAGGTTATATGTCCCCCAGTAGGTATATAGGCAGGTTATAGGTCCCCCAGTAGGTATATAGGCAGGTTATAGGCTCCCCAGTGGGTATATAGGCAGGTTATAGGTTCTCCAGAAGGTATATAGGCAGGTTAAGGGGTCCCTCAGTAGGTATATAGGTAGGTCATAGCTTCTCCAGCAGGTACATAGGTAGGTTTTAGGTTCCCCATTGGGTATATAGGTAGGTTATATGTCCCTCGGTTGGTATATAGGTAGGTTATAGGTCCCCCAGCATGTATATAGGTAGGTTATCGGTACCCCAGCAGTTATATAGGCAGTTTATAGGTCCACCAGAAGGAATATAGGTAGGTTATATGTCCCCCAGTAGTTATATATGCAGGTTATAGGTCCCCCAGCAGGTATATAGGCAGGTTATAAGTCCCCCAGTAGGTATATAGGCAGGTTATAGGGCCCCCAGTAGATATATAGGTAGGTTATAGCTCCTCCAGCTGGTACATAGTTAGGTTTTAGGTCCCCCATTGGTTATATAGGTAGGTTATATGTCCCGCGGTTCGTATATAGGCAGGTTATAGGTCCCCCAGCAGGTATATAGGCAGGTTATAGGTCCCCAGCAGGTATATAGGCAGGTTATAGGTCTCCCAGTTGGTATATAGGTAGGTTATAGGTTACCCAGCAGGTATATAGGTAGGTTTTAGGTTCCCCCCATTGGGTATATAGGCAGGTTATATGTCCCCCAGCAGGTAGATGGCAAATGGGGTCGTACTATAGGGTCAATACTTTCCTGGGACTCTACTTTTAACTATATTCACCAAAAGGTCCAAGTGTTAGGCAAAGTGGGCCTTGGTATAGTGTCAATACTTTCCCAGTTTTTCTAATCTTGTAACTATATATTATGTAATCTCTGACCAGTAGGATATATAGCATAGAGGTATATACTATATATCACCAAGGGATGACATAAAGCCTCAGTCATTTTACTGTCCCTGATAGAGTGGGTTGGAGGAGGTCACACGCGTGCATAGCATGACTTGACATTTCCACCATTCTTTGCACGGCTGAGAGGCCCCGGTCCTTCTTGGTGAATGTGTAGTGAATACATTAACCTGTCGGCAGGAGGGCAGTTAATCCGAATAACTACATCATTAAAGGCAAACATGCTGGTAAATACATTAGAATGTCTGGAATCTCAAGAACTTTCCAATAAGGTGTCCGGCTACAAAAAAACTTCCCTTTATTCTGAGATTTTTTTTTTATACCAAGACTTTATGCACCGGAGACCACGACGCAGGGGGTTGCATTCTTGACGGCTGGCATCTCGGGAGAGGGGGATGGGTATAATAATTATACTGAAGGGTAATGTGTTTAGGAGAACATACCAGGGCAATTCTCCATGAGATGATGCTCGTGGGCAGGGGAGGACTGAATCTCATTGAAGACACTATGGCGTATGGAGACTCATTTTCGGGCAGTGCTCCATTAGAAAAAAGTATGCAAATGAGCACTTCTCCAGAAGGAAGAAATTTCATGTTATTTTTTCCCTTTGCAGGAGAGCTAGCTTACATATTTTTCTCTAAACCCGAAGATAGGGGTAGATTTAGTGTCACTTTCAACTGTTTCCGTATCCTCATTGGTTCCCTGCCCCCACCATATACTCTTGGAAGCCGCAGGCCTACAGCCTATGACAGGTTAACAGCACATGGAGAGCGTGATTATGTCATTGCAGCTTACTGTCCGCAACTGGTTATGGACACCAAAGAAAGGAAGAAGCTATCGCTGTTCTGTTCTTTCCCCCCTCATGGGTAATTGGTGTGTAAGCAATTGGTCATCAATATCTGCACCTGTGCAATTTTTCCCATGATGCACTCCAATATTGTATCCTATTGTGAATAGTTCTTTGTCCAGCCATGGAGCAGTGAGTGTGGCTGTGTGTCTGTATTTTTAAGTAAAACATGTTGTCAGCGATTGGTTGTAAGCCAGCATGGTGCACCACATGTACTGGCCCCTATATAAGCCTTATGTGCAATTGTAATACTAGCCCCTTCGTGGATAATCGGCGTGTGAGTGGTTGTTCATCAGAATTTCTGCAACTTAGCAATCTCCCCTGTACAGTGATGCGGCTTTTCTGCAAACTGGTGTGAACTGGTTCTTATCCAATGTGCAGTTTTGTACTAAGCAATTGTCCTCCTCAAGGATAGCCCGTGCGTGAGTGAATGTCCATCACTATTCTGCACCTATGCAATCATGTGGCACTGGGGTTTATATTGCCTCCTACTGGGAATAGTTCATTCTCCGGCCATGGAGCTGTGAGTTTGGCCACGTGTTTGTGTTTTTAATAAATACTGTCCCATTTTTCTTTGACCTGTTCTTTGTGGCAATGGGGCAGTGTTGAGTGCCAGGTTTTTTCTATTTATTTTTTTACTGGCAAAAGGGGGCACTATTAATGTTGGGGTAGAGTATGCTGGAAATACCTAACTACCTTATGGGGGAACAGAAATTAACAGATATTAAATGGGGGCACAAAGGTGGACTACTGATGTCTGGGGGTCGGGCAAAAAGGACACTATTAATGTAGAGGCCTTAAAGGGATACTATTACTATTTGGGGGCTCTACTACTGTGTGTGGCACAAAAGGAGAGCCCCATTACTGTGTGGGGCTCCAAGGGGACATTATTATACCATAGGGCACTATTTATGGGGATTTTGCATAAGTTAGACTAAGGTAAGAAGAGTTCTGGAAAGGGAGAACCCAATGATGCCTGTGTGGCAATTTCTGCACATAAGGGTCATGACTAGACAATCATCTTCATGCTGATCATCTGGGTCAGGTGGGAATAAAAAGGGAACGTCAGAGAAGATGTCACCTGTGTCACTGGATGTAACGGTGCTATAATCACTTATATGTTTGCAGAGTGCCTGTATAGAACTGGTATCTACAACTACTGTATATGGTGATAATACTGGACTCAGTATAGTGGTCAGTTAATATGTGGTCATTATGGCTGTATGTTTGCCCCTTGTATTGCAGTATTATTGGTAATATTGGTTTTCCTATAGGGAGATTTCTTATGAATTCTGAATTGTTCATAATACAATGGTCTGGGACAGGGCTGTATTTGTCACCAGGTACCTGAGGGCAAGTGCCTAGGGCGGCAGTATTTAGGGGGCGGCACTTGAGTGATTTTTTTTTTATTTTGTAGTTGAATTTTAAAAATAATTACTGTGTAGATGTATAGTGGACACTATTACTATTTGGGGGCTCTACAACTGTGTGTGGCACAAAAAGGGTGACTATTACTATTTGGGGGCTTTACTACTGTGTGTGGCACAAAAAGGGTGACTATTACTATTTGGGGGCTTTACTACTGTGTGTGGCACAAAAAGGGTGACTAGTACGATTTGGGGGCTTTACTACTTTGTTTGTCACAAAAAGTGTGACTATTACTATTTGGGGGCTTTACTACTGTGTGTGGCACAAAAAGGGTGACTAACCGGTTTGTAGAAGGAAGCACTCAGGATGGACTAAAAGTCTCAGCAAGACACTAAAGAGTGGGTAATGTATTAGTTTTAAGATGTGTGATGTCACAGCTTCGTGTGCTACTCAGGTGGTGGATGCTGAAATGTAGGCTAGTGTTGTGTTTTGGGGCAGCTGTAGCACTTTTTAGTTGGCTCTTTGTAGTTCCTTGTGTGTTATAGTAAAGGTTCATGGAGTCCTGGACATGGGTTCTGAGCATCCAGAGTTGCCTAAATTTGAGGATTTGTATCAATGTCTGCTGAATGTTGCCTGGTGTGCACTCACCTTAATGGAGTGTATTTAGTTTATGGCAGTTGTGAATATGGCCCTGGTCTGGGGTCTATATTTAGTAAGCCAGATCTGAAATCTGAATTTATTAAGGGAGTCAGGTTTGTGGTCTGAATATCTGGATGGTTGCAGAAGTGAGTAACCAAGGATTCCTCAGCAGCAACTCTTCAGTCCTCGGGAGAAGCTGTCAGGTGTCATTCAGAGAAGACGTCACCTGTGAGTCACTGCATCTGAAGAGAAGCTGTCACCTCTCCTGACATGACTGTTATAGTAAATCCTTGTATTACACATAAGATAATTATTCCGGAGCTTTATTCTTAGAACTTTTTTTTTAGTAACATTCCTTTGACATACGTCATGGAAATAGATGAAGGATGCCTTAGCTACAGCGAGAATATTTGTAACACAGCTAATTATTTTAACCATGGAAATACTGCTGCAATGATACACTTAGTTGCAGGCAATCTTGTGGACTGCAGCTGTCAATCAGAAACTCATCAATAGTGCTACTTTGTGAAGACAGGCCTATTAAATTTCCCCTTGTCACAATGATGAATCCCTACTCACTGTGACATATCCAGCGATGACTGGACTCTGTCGGACTATGTAGGGACAGGTCTTTTGCGGAATCATAACAGTTGTCAGGTTTTTCTTGCACATTTTTTTTTTAGGTCTATGTAAGTCATTCATGCACACAGTGTTGCCTCGTTGGATGCAGGTGATGGTTAGACTAAGACTTGGCTTTCCATGATAGAGATGAGATATTCAGGTCAATGCCACTGACAGGATTACTCAATGTACAAAGTACAGCTGGCGATCTGCACGAATCTCTGGGAGCGATTATTGCTACCAGACTGACACACATATCACAGGATATTGAGAATTAATAGCGAGGAGTAACATTTGTTCCATATTCAGCATATCCTGGTGTCCTCAATCATTCCCAAAGTCAAGACAGAGGCGTCTTCTGGCAGATACCTCTCTTGGCCTTATAAGGTACGAGGTAGGAACTGTATGAAGATATATTTTAAGGGTTTTTTGGCCATCACAAGCGCTTGATATTACGGACTCAGATTTTTGCAATAACCAGATCTTTCTAATTTCTGGAAGATCTAAGCATCTGTGATATATAGGTTGTCTGAGGACAGATGGACGTGCTGGACGTGCTGGTTGCTGGGGTTGATTCAGGCCTCTCCTATTCTATCTATTTTTTTGATACCCCTTCTGAGTGTTCCCCGGCTATCAGCGACTTCCTGTATTGATAATTATCCAACGACTTCTTGTATCGATAAATATCACACGAGTTCCTGTATCGATGACTATGGAATCCAACCAATTCCCATATTGATGTCTATCCAATGCCTTTGTGTAGATAACTGTCCAATGACTTCCTGTATTGATGAATATCCAATGACTTCTTGTATCGATGAATATCCAATCACTCCTTGTACTGATCATTATTCGGTGACTTCTTGTATCTATGACTATTCAATGACTTCTTGTATCGATGAATATATAATGGATTCCTGTATCCATGACTGTCCAATACCGTCTTGTGTAGATGACTATCCAATTACTTCCTGTATCGATGAATATCCAACAACGTTTTGTATTGATGACTATGCAATCACTCTTTGTACTGATCACTAATCACTTCTTATATCTATGACTATCCAATGATATCTTTTATCGATGAATATATAATGGATTCATTTTTAAATAGCTATCCAATCAATTCTTGTACTGATTACTATTCAACAACTTCTTGTATAGATGACTATCCAATGACTTCCTGTATCGATGAATATCCAACAACTTCTTGTATCGATGAATATCCAACAACTTCCTGTATCGATGAATATCCAACAACTTCCTGTATCGATGAATATCCAACAACTTCTTGTATCGATGAATATCCAACGACTTCCTGTATCGATGAATATCCAACAACTTCTTGTATCGATGACTATCCAATGACTTCCTGTATCGATGAATATCCAACTTCTTATATAAATGACTATCCATTGACTTCCTGTATCGATGAATATCCAACTTCTTATATAGATGACTATCCATTGACTTCCTGTATCGATGAATATCCAACAACTTCTTGTATAGATGACTATCCAATGACTTCCTGTATCGATGAATATCCAACAACTTCTTGTATCGATGAATATCCAACAACTTCCTGTATCGATGACTATGCAATCACTCCTTGTATTAATCATTGTTCACTATCTTCTAATATCAATGAATATCCAACAACTTCTTGTATCGATGAATATCCAACAACTTCCTGTATCGATGAATATCCAACAACTTCTTGTAGAGATGACTATCCAATGACTTTCTGTATCGATGAATATCCAACAACTTCTTGTATAGATAACTATCCAATGACTTCCTGTATCGATGAATATCCAACAACTTCCTGTATCGATGAATATCCCTCAACTTCCTGTATCGATGAATATCCAACAACTTCTTGTATCGATGAATATCCAACAACTTCCTGTATTGATGAATATCCCTCAACTTCCTGTATCGATGAATATCCAACAACTTCTTGTATAGATGACTATCCAATGACTTCCTGTATCGATGAATATCCAACAAATTCTTGTATAGATGACTATCCAATGACTTCCTGTATCAATTAATATCCAACAACTTCTTGTATCGATGAATATCCAATAACTTCTCGTATCGATGAATATCCAACAACTTCCTGTATTGATGACTATGCAATCACTCCTTGTATTAATCATTGTTCACTAACTTCTCATATCAATGAATATCCAATTACCTCCTGTATCGATGAATATCCAACAACTCTTTGTATAGATGAATATTTAATCACTCCTTGTACTGATCACTATTCAGTGAATTCTTGTATCTATAAATATCAAACGACTTCTTGTATCGATGAATATATAATGGCTTCCTATATCAATGACTATCCAATAACTTCTTATACTGATCACTATTCAACAACTTCCTGTATCGATGAATATGCAATCACTCCTTGTATTAATCATTGTTCAGTAACTTCTCGTATCAATGACTATCCAACCACTTCCTGTATCGATGAATATCCAATGACTCCCTGTATTGATCATTATTATTCAGTGACTTCTTGTATCTATGACTATTCAACGAGTTCTTGTATATATGAATATCCAATGGCTTCCTGTATTGATCACTATCCAATCACTTCTTGTTTTGATCACTATTTAACAAGTTCTTGTGTCGATGAATATTCAGTGGGTTCCTGTATCGATGACTATCTAACGACTTCTTGTATGTATAACTATCCAGTTACGTCTTGTATAAATATTTTTTCCATTCACTTGTATTGATCATTATTCAGTGACTTCTTGTATCAACCAATATCCAATCACTTCCTGTACTAATGAGTATCCCAACGACTTCTTGTATCAATGACTATCCAATGGGTTACTATATCGATGACTATCTAACGACTTCTTGTATGTATAACTATCCAGTTATGTCTTGTATAAATATTTTTCCGATCACTCCTTGTATTGATCATTATTCAGTGACTTCTTTTATCAACCAATATCGAACCACTTCCTGTACTGAGTATCCCAACAACTTCTTGTATCGATGAAGAGCTAACGCCCTCTTGTTTGTGTGATTATCCAGTTACTTCTTGTACTAGTGACTATCCAGTGACTTCCAGTATCAATCACTATCCAACTTCATTCTGTATTAATGACAATTCAATGGCCTTTTGTATCACTCACTATCCAATAACTTTTTGTATTGATGACTACCCAATGATTTCCTATATTGATGACTATGCATCCACTTTCTGTATCAATGACTATTCAATTACTTCATGTATTGATGACTATCCAATAGCTCCTTATATTAATGACTATCCAATGGCTTTTTGCATGAATCACTATCCAATTACCTCTTGTATTGATGATCATCCAGTAATTTCCTTTATTGATGAATAGCCCACCACTTCCTGTATTGATGATTATTCAATGATTTCTTGTATCAATAACTATCCAATGGTTTCATGTATTGATGACTATCCAATGGCTTCCTGTATGAATGCAAGACTATCCAATTACCTCTTGTATTGATAACTACCCAATGACTTCCTGTATTGATGAATAATCAACCACTTTCAGTGTTGATGACTATTCAATGACTTCTCATATCAATGGCTATCCAATGGCTTCATGTATCGATCCCTATTCAAGGCCTTCCTGTATCAATGACTATCCCAGGACTTTTTGGATTAGTGGCTATCCATTTACTTCTTTTATCAATTACTAGTTTCTGTACTGATGACTATACAATGTGTTAATGACTATACAATGGATTATATCAATGGCTATCCAACAACTTATTGTATAAAAGAATATCCAAATATTCCTCGTATCAATGACTATTTAATAAATATTGGTATTAATTACTATCCGAAGACTTATGTACTGATGACTATCCAGCGACTTCTTGCATCAATCATCAATGACTATTCAATGACTACTCCTATATCAATGACTGTCTAACAACTTCCCATATATATTTGATGGCACTTTTTCAGGGGTTTCATAAAATGTTAAATCTTTTTTTTGGGAGTGTGCCAGGTAATTCACCTTCCAGCAGTGTGTAGCTGCCCTTTCTCTGCCAACATTGTAAATGTACAGAAACCTCACCAGTCTCCAAACAGTATATAATAAATAGGAAGGAAGAGGGAGAAGAACAAATGCAATTGCAACTTCTCTATCTCTCTGGTTTTTTTGTTAAAATTTGCATGGATAAAAAAAGAATGGGAGCAAAAAGGTTGGAGATTTATTTTACTGAAACAGCACTATGGGATGGGGGCAAGAAAAATTTTAAAATACATGGATGTTCTTATTTTACTGCCCGGGCAAAATTTCCTATCCCTTTCCCCCTTTTCCGGGTTAGGGCAAAATTTTTTCCTATACATTTCCCTTTTTTTCCTTTTGGGGCAGAATTCCTATACATTTCCCCTTTTCCGTCGGCAAATTCCTATACATTTCCCCTTTTTCCCGGGTCGGGGCAGAAATTCTAGACATTTCCCTTTTTAAAACTGCCCGGGCAAATTTCTAAATACTTCCTTTTCCAGTCTGGCAGAATTCCTATACACTTCCTTTTCCTGTCTGGCAGAATTCCTATACACTTCCTTTTCCGGTCTGGCAGAAATTCTAGACACTTCCTTTTCCTGTCTGGTAGAATTTCCATACACTTCCTTTTCCTGTCTGGTAAAATTTTCCCCATCCCTTTTCCCTTTTCCTGCCGTCGGGAATTTTCCATACATTTTCCTTTTCCTGCTGGCGGGAATTTCCATACATTTCCCCTTTTCCCCTCCCCCCCCTGGCAGAATTTCAATACGCTTCCTTTTCCTGTCTGGCAGGATTTCTATACACTTCCTTTTCCTGTCAGGCAGAATGTCCATACACTTTCTTTTTCCTGTCTGATTGGAAAGATTCCAATCGATTTCCTGTTTTTCCCCTAGTTTGCAACACTAATCACCGGCAACTTTGTAAAAAATTACATTTCAAAACTCTAGTTTTACTATACCCTAAATTGGAGGACATTTCTCTAAGACCAGTGTTGGGGGGGGGGGGGAAAATGTGGCTGCATTGCCCAGGGGTTTTCCATTACTGCCCAAATTTTTTTAAAATCTCTCCAGTTTTCCCCCCCTTAAATTAGCCCCCAATTTTTCCTTACAGCTTTTTAAATTTCCCTCAGGGTTAGAAAGTCAAGTCGTGTTTTCCCGCTGTCTTTTTGACACTCCCTGAACATTACAACCCTTTTTTACTGTATCTTCTGATAGGACTTTTTTTTCGTTTTTTCCCAAAAGGGTAAATTTTTTTTAAGCTTTTTTGGGTTTTTAAAACACCACATGGCATTTGTTCTAGAAAATGGTGAACTTTTCATAGAAAAAAAAAAAAAAAAAAAAAGTCAAGCTCTAGAGACTTAAATGCATATTTTCAGACAAAGCTAAATTTAAACCTCTCATGTACTCATATCAATCAACATTTTAAAGGGAAAGGAGATATTTTGCCTCTTGCATTTCAAGGTCATTTAGAGGTTATGTAAATCCCAAAAAATCGTGATGGGACAGCAGAGGTGAAGAATGAGCCGGCACTGGAGGCGCACATTTACTGACCGTGTAGCTCAACATCTCTTCTAAAAACAAGACTATTTTTACGCAATTTTTGGACAAATTTGGACGAGAGCATCAATCATCAGATGTGTAAATTCGCAGATGCTTTTAACATAAATTTATTTGTTCAGAAATATGGTTTGTGCAGCAGAGATCGATAGAAAAATGCAAGGTTTAAAAAGGGGTTTGTCCACGTAAAAGAGCTCGGCAGTGCCCCCCAGGCTCTTTTTACACGGGCCCACCATCAGGTCCGGGGCCACTGCAGAAAACAATCAGCTTCACAGGTCATGTGTCACCCCCCCGTGAGTATCAATAAAAATACATGTGGCCCCGAGCCACGATTACGCAGGGGCCGCACCATTATTTTGACCCAAGTAAAAAGGACTGGAAACGAAGGGTGAGTGTAGAAAGGTTTTTGTTTCTTTTCATGCAGTTGTAGCTCATTTTCTTTTTTTTAAGTCGGTCAACCCCTTTAAATCCTGCAAATTCTCCTGGAGCCTTAAAGGGGTTTTCTCATCAGGTTGTTTCACAGGCCTGCCTTCAACCTTCAGGCTCCCACTTCCTGTCAGGCGGGGTTTTGGTTCTAAGTTTCGGGCTCCCACTTCCGTTCGGGCTGTGGGGGGCTCTACAGTTTCAGGCTCCCACTTTTTGTTCAGGCTGTGGCAGTTCTACATTTAAAGGCTCCCACTTCCTTTCAGGCGGGGGTTCTACATTAAGACTCCCTCTTCCTTTCACTTGGGGGGGTTTCTACCCTTTCGGGCCCCCCCTTCTTTTCATTGGGGGGCATTCTACAGTTTTCAGGTTCCCACTTCCGTTCGGGGCTAAAACAGTTCATAGCACAGGCTCACAATTTTCGTTCGGGGCTTGGGCGGTTCAAAGTTTCAGGCTGTCATTTCCGTTCAGGTTGGGGGCATTCATACTTCAGCCCCCCCATTTTCCTGTTCACGCGTGATTCTAAAATTTCAGCACCCCCTTCCTTTCAGGCTGTGAGGATTGAAACAGTTTTTAGGCTTCCATTTCCCCGTTCAGCTGGGGGTTGGTTCTACGCTCAGGCTGCAATTTCCTGTTCGGTTTGGGGGTAATTTACAGTTTCAGTCTCCCCCCCGTTCAGCGGGGGCAGTTCCACAGTTCAGTCTCCCATTTCCCCTTTTCAGCTATGATATTTACAACTTCAGGCTTCTACTTCCTTTCGGGCTGGGTTGGTTCTACGCCAAGCTCCCACTTCCTGTTCAGGTTTTGGGGGGGGTTCTGCAGCATGACTACATTTCACTCTGCATTACGGGGTGGAGTCTGACAGTGACTTAGTGAAAAAGGGGGTTTAACAGCAAGCGACAAGACTGCAACCCAAGGGTTAAAGTCGTCAGCAAAAACATAAAAGCTCCTTTTTTTCGATAAGACACACAGGGAGTGACTTTACCATCCCGGCCACTGCTAAAGCAGAGAGGGGGTCGTACCCAAAAGCTTTTGGGACACAAGGGGGAGATGAGAACTTTTTATCTCTAAAGGGAACAAAAACAAAACAGCAATGTTTTGGGTTTTAGTCTTTTTTTACCTTTCCCTACATTTAAAAACCCCCCCAAACAGTTTTGGGGGAGAGCACCCCCTTTTAAACTGAACACCTGGCACAAGATAGTTATGACTATGGACATGTTTTTCGTGACGAGACCTAGCAACCAGGGGTGCCTTATGATTTCCAATTTGCTGAAAGCTAACGGGGCGATAGAAGGGGTAGCGCATATTTGGAGCAGTCAGGTCTGGATTTTCCCCTGTCGATGGCGCATAGGTTTAGCTTTCCCATAAATTTTGTCAAATTGTAGACTAAGGAAAAGCCCTTATGTAGAAAACTGTTTTACACTAAGCGCTTTGTGCCCCTAGCAATAAAAAGAGCTCATAGCAACCAACAAGCCCTAGCAACCATCAATCCCAACGACCATCAGAGCCCCAAAACAACCAAACAGAGCCCAACAACTAAAATTTGAGCCAAGAACCAAACAAGCCCATAGCAACCAAACCCAAACCCAAAGCAACCGACCCATAAAACCACCAGAGCCCAAGCAACCAACAAGCTCCAGCAACCAATCAAAACCATAGCAACCAAAAAGAGCCCCTAGCAACCCAACAAACCCTAGCAACTAATTAAGCCAAGCAACCATCAAGCCCAAGCAACCAAAACAAAACTCATAGCAACCCAAACAGTCCCATACAACCAATCAGAGCCCAAGCAACCAACCCAAACCCATAACAAACAACCAGAGCCCATAG